>JAODUD010000015.1:573359-587709 GCA_026784285.1 Stomatorhinus walkeri | reverse complement strand
GGGGTGGGGGTGTTGTGGTTTGAAAGATTAAGAGGGCAGGTGACTGTGACGTAGGCCTTGCAAATCCTGGTGCCCCTGTTCACATAGGTGGGACGATGAGACCAGCCATAGCTGAAACAGAATCGAAAAGCCGGTTATTTAAAACATTTACATGTAAATCTTCCTGACCGACACATGCATATTTCCTGCAAATACACTGAGCAGAAAACCAAAATGGCCAGTTTTTTATCTAAATAAAATTCGTATCACGTCAGTTCTACAAAAATGATAAAATAAAAACTAACTAGATAAAGACTCATGACATTTCCTTTTTGGCATATGAAAGACACAATGATTCTCCAGTAAGTTCAAGGGCATAGATTTGGGTATGGACAATGGGAACATATCTGTACCAAAACTCTGTGGGTACTGTGTGTGTTTAGAGAAGCACTGTCTTCAGGGGTGATGTGGTCCCAAATTATGTTGAAACCAAATGTAGACCATTGAGTGTAAAAAATGTATCGTTCAATTATCATTTAACGTTATACAATAGCCATGGATTTATTACAGACAATTATTACTACAGATGAACACACAGAACTAAAAATGTAAAAGGAATCAGACATATTTGTATTTAAATTGAAATGACATAGGATAGGATGACTTCAAGGGCCCCTAAGTGACAGGGGCCCTAAAAATATAGAAGATATTGGTCTGGGTTGGAGGCCCAATATGATATCTCTCATGGGGTTCAAAATCTCTAGTGGTGAACATGACAAAAACGTAAAATGATTTCTTTTCCAAAGGGTACGAAATGGACCCTCCAAGCTTACCAGCAGTCAATCCAGTCCCAAAATTAGCAATAATTAGCCAAATTTTACTGCTCAAAAGTATACATTTGTAATTTTCAGGAGAAAGACGCATATCTTTTACCATCCAGCAATCAAGTATATTTGAATTCTCCTAAAAACACAGTTAGAACAATAAACAGAGAAACATGACATGAAAATGAAGAATAAATGAGATTTCACGATATGATCGACATGATCGATGCGGCTAGGTGACAAAAGCGTCGAGCTCTTGCAGTAATCCCATTTCACAACGTGGACAAACAGAGACTTCTCCGAAAGCCTGCGGAGATCTGTTTTTTAGATCCGGCTAAGCCTTCTGTGAGACTTTCAAAGATGACTCCGCATGAGGAAACCGCGGAAATGTCAGTCACAGCGGGAACGAGGAGGAGAAAAGAAAAATTGGAGGTTTCACCACAATTTCCTTTTCCATGGGGAAGAAGAAAAAGAAAATTACAGTATATTTAACATTATTTTATGTATGCATGGCACATATAATATTTCTATAATTTATAGGTTAATTTACATTTAAAGACCCCATACTGGTGAATAAGTTTTGCTCGTTGCTTATTGGAATACCGAAGACTCAGTATCACTGCGCATTTCTACAAAACAGCGCTGATATCAAAATCTGCAGCAGAAATCTCATTTAAGGGCCCTCAGTCATATCCTGCAATGTTTCCCCCCCCCCTCACAACAAAACCAGCTTTCTGTCATCCTCTTGAAAGTTTTATGCATGTCGAATTGAATACGAACTAGCTAGTCTTGCCAGCACCGGCTAAAACATGGTAACGGGGTGGCATGCCTTTAAGGCCAAGGAAACATGTGTGTTTTTCGAACAACCGCTGACACCCGGGTTGGCATACGACAGCGAGCGGATGCCTTGTGGGCACACAGTACCCAATGAAGTTCTGCTCTTGGCACAAACGCCACTCAGCGACACAGCGTGTGTCTTTTAAAGGGACCATTCTCACCACAAATATTAATTTTAATTGGAAGTTCAGACATCAGCAGGAAGACATTTTCTTCGATTCCAGTTTTATTTGGTATTTGCTTAGAATTTTTTATGAAATTGAAACAACACATCGCATAAAAAAGATTTGGTCATTTCAACAACCCAAGCATCGACATCCCAATTATCTGCTTAGAATAAATTATGCGCATATGAAATCTATTTCTCCTTTGGTTTTCATATTATTGTTTTTTACAATAGTCACCTGGAAGCAATCAGATGTGGTTAAATTTATTAGCACCAAAGAGTTCGCAGAGCAATATAACGAGAGCTGGAAGTTATGGATCAACTTTTACCACAAACCATTTATACCGCGAGACAGACGAGTTTCTGTGAGGTATAAAGGGTCTTCCTCAAACGTTTTCTGACTGTCTGGGGTCCACTCAAAAAAAGGGAGAGAATTTGATATTAAAATTTGCCACATCTGACTCTAAGTTTGAAAGCTATCAGTTTTAGGACCGAGGAATCTATACGAAAGCAGTGAACTGTTTCGTCTTTTTAATACTCCGTAGGCAGGGCTTAGTTTAGCTGCCTTCATCGACCAATAACTAGCAGTATTGGGCAGGGCTGAGAGGCAGGCAAGGGGCGGGGTGCTCACCCTGTAGGCTGCTCCCATTGGTGCTGGTGCAGGTGGGGGGCGGGGAGGTCTGTGGCCGCACGACAGGGGCGAAGGCGCTCTTCTGTTTGACTGCAGAGATCATATTGACAGGAGAGAATGAGAAACGGCCGGGGGGGGGGGCAGCAGAGGAGGAAGAGGTGTTAGCGCTGGAGGAAAGAGCAATGGAGCATGCCTCCTTGGGAAGGCTGAAGTGGGGGGGTTGTGGGGGGGGTGCGATGGTGACTGAGACAGACAGACAGATACACAGGCATGTGAGGAAGCGGGTCGCTTCGTCGATAAACACGGACAGGAGCCTCGATTTGGGACAGAGTTGCCATGGCGGCAGGAAAATGCAATGCAGTTGCTGATCGACGCCACAAAGTTGATCCATAACTTTGCCCCTTTACAATTTATACCAAAAAAAACACCTCCCTCAACAATATCCTTACTCAAAGTATATCTATACTCGTGCTATTTCATTTGACATATTTGTCTACAATGAACAAGGACATGTACCGACATAATAAACAACGGTATTATGCTTGGCAGGAACCCTTTACGAAAGGACAACACACGGGGGGAGCCCTTTGATGGCAGAGTCCTCTGGAACCGGGCACTTTGGCTTTCACTGCATGTCTCCGGACTGTGCGGGGCACCCGTGCACAACCTGTCCTGGGACGTCCATCTTTATGTTTGTTGCCCACGGATACAAAGCTTCCATGAACAAGCTATGCGATAGCTACTCAGAGTATGTGAGCTGTGAGCGCATTTTTAGCAAGTGACAGTAGTGAAAAGGCGGTAAAAAACATTCATAAGGGTGTACGTTTCCCTATGGTTATACCATGCCGTTATCTTTATTGACATTTTCTGTCTGTCCCTACAACATTATAAGGAGAACTGGGTATTGCTGAAGTATTTACCCTGTGATTTACACAATTTCAAAATGAAATGACTCCTTTTTCCCAGGTGAATCACATCAATCTTCTTAAAGGCAGTCAAATTAGCTGCCTCTGCATCAAGGCTACTATAAAACTTCCATGTGTTTGGGATTAAGTGGCGAACCTGTTCTTACAGTCCTAGAGCAGTGTTTCAGAACCCAGTGTACAGGGACCCCCGAAACGGTCCACGTTTTTGCTCCCTCCCACCTCACAGCAAATCAAGAACAATGAACACCTGTTACAGGTGTGTTGGGAGCTGGGAGGGAGCAAAAATGTGGACTGTCTGGGGATTCTTAAACAATGGGTTGAGAAACACTGTCTTAAAGGGTTCATCCCAAAAAAAAAAAATATTAGCACCCTTTAAATGTCCAAGAACCGATTCATTCAATGACACCAATTCTCTCATAGCAGGAGAAGAGGAGGCCATGGAGCCACAAGCCCTAGAACAGCAGATACCTTCTGCCCCCCTCCCACACGCAGCCTCATGCCTGAAACTTGCTCAGGGCATGGTGTCAGCCAAGATCCAAAGACGTACTTGCGTAGGGGGAACTGGCGGTGGAGCCATTGAGGAAACTAGGAGATCCGGGCACCCCCAGGTTGGTCATGCCTGCCGCCCCATAGCCATTCATGGTGGAGGTGATGGTGTTGTAGTTGGACTGTTGGGGCGTGGAGCTGGGCGCATAGCCTCTGGGAGACACGCTGTTGGAGTTGCGGGAGTAACCTGGATGTAGGACAGGAGGCATAAAAACCCGTTGAGAGACTTTCCTCGTTTAACACGACTATCAAGACGGGAACTCGTACTTGTCCAACGGCAGCAGGGGAGGGGTGGATCACTTGACAGGACGCTAGCACGTAGAGCCAAGGGAGAGGCCACTGAAAATGGCCGCCAGGGGAAGGGTCAGCTGGCACTCCAGGGGAATGATGAATGGGATGCAGAAAGACTACACTGCGCTGGAGGACTCATTTAACCCACAAAGACGTCGAGGATGAGGCCAAAAACAAGACAAGCCAAGAGTTTCACCCACAGAAAACAGGACAACAACAACAACGAAAAAAAAGTTGCGCTTCCCCAGAATGTTAAAAAGCTTTAAATATAACTAAAGTGTCACTGTTAAAACTAAATCTCGACATTAGATGTGTGCTGATTATCTGAAAGCGTTGTCAGTTTTTAAAGGGGCGAAACCTTAAGCTTCAGTGTTATTTTGTACAGAATAAGAGCATGGAATAAGTAATTAGGTACTCAAGTCAATTCTATAGTCCTTTTCCCATGATCTCATAGATTTCCCAAGGTGTTCCTTCCTGAGCCGTTAATGTGAAAAGCAGGCGAAGGCAGGAGAGGCGGGAATGACGAGCCGTTAGGCGGGGGGGGCATTCCTCTGTCCAACCGCAGTGCCTTTAACATCACGGCATGCACACGTGCAACACAATTGCTGCACTGCATTTTTGGGCCAGTGTTCGGACGCTGTGGGCGTGGGCCAATTCATGGCCAGACCTTACAGTTGCATTCCACATGGTGTTGACGTGTACCGGTTGGCGCGGATGCGTCCCTAAGACACCTGTGGATCCATACACGCCAAAAAGCCCGTCTTCAGTCCTGTTTATCGTACTTGCTGCTGTCAGTGTGGTCCATCTTACCGCTTGGGTTAGCTTTCCCAGCTGGGTTCAAGGCTGTATTTGAATTCACAAGCACTGCCACATTCCCGTACTCAGTAATGTTCATAGAGCTCTTACTGTATATAGCTGAGGATTGTTTTCATAGTTATTAAAATAGCTTTGATAAAAACAATTCCTAATAGTAATACATAATTCTGTTTATCTTAAACCCAAAGGTCCAGTTCTGTGACCCATGACATTTTGGGCTGTGTAGCCTAAGGTCTGTTGAGGGTAAGAGCGAATGCAAGCGCTCCCCAAAGCTTGGAAACACTGCAGCGTCTACCGCACGTACTGAAGCTGCGTGGGTGCTGTGTTTTGGAGCCTGTTATATGCCGCTCTCGTCTCACGCTCTTTATGTGGAGTGACAGGGTTCTGGGGTCCTTGCTGGGACATTTACTCCCCAACTCCTCCGATCCGTTTTGAATGTTTCACCAACTCCTGCGCTAACAGGCAGCCATTTTGCGGCAAGTGGCATTACTGACTGGCGGCTGAAAGCGGTCCTGCTGACAGCGACACGTGTGAACAGTGTTGCCGTGAGGGTTGTGATGTCATGGCAACCTTTATTACATTAAGCATTAAGGGGTTTTATATATATAAATTCAAATCAATTCAGAGTCAAACTAGTCAGTGAATATAAAGCTGTATGGACAAGTAATCATTCACAATAATAAAGAATTGGGGTTGCAAAGGTTACAGATGTGAGGGTAAATACATCAGTAGCTAAGGGCACTTTCCACCACACCAGTACCATAATTTTGGCACTTTCGACTGCCAGTCGAGTACCAGTACCAAAAGTTACAGGACCAAACCATCTGGGTTGATTTTTTGATACTTTGGTATTTTAGGGTGGGACTTGCAAATGGTTTCATTTCAATTGATTATGCAGATAGCCTGTCTCTAAGAACAATAGTTATAAACTAAGTAAAAAAAAAGTAACAACATACGGATGGACGAATAAAGAGTGATCAAATTTTAGAAAATTTTGAAATATCGCAATATCGTAATAAATATTATATTTACAAAGCAAAAAAATGAGTTAAAAATAAATATAGTGAGTGATTTAAATAGTAAGGATTGTCTCGTGAACACATGCAGTGCTCATGCATAAGAACTTAAAACTTATTGTTTAAACACATACTACATAATCTTGAAAAGGAAATAATCATTAAAATTACAAAGCCTGCTAAGTGTTTTCTCCTGTGGCAGAGAAAAAATGTTTTAGGAAACACCCGTGCTATGGTGTCCGTACAGTATGAAGGTGTGAAAAAGCGTTATCTCAACCGTGCTGACTAAGTAAGCCCCGCCTCGCATTGTGATGTCATTCAGTGGTGGTACCAGTTCTCTGCCAGTGGAAAACGAACACAAAGAAATGCTGAACTTTTGGTACTTTTCTAAAGTACCGAAAGCACAACACCCGATGCAGTGGAAAAGCACCCTAAATTCCCTAAGCATTTCCACCTTTCTTTCATGTTCACTGAGACATAAAGATACACTTAATGCCACCTCCCCCATGCATGCTAATTTACAGTCTCAATGCTGGAAGGGGTCGTGCCAATCTTGCATCTCTTCAGCTGACCACCGGGGGCAGCACCGAGCCTGTCCAAACACGACACTCACCCTGGTCACCCTGCGAGGCCTCTGAGATGTTGACGGCCAGCTGGCCCCCGAAGGAGTTGACCCCCATCATGCCTGAGTGGGCGGCTGAGCCGGTGAGGGAGGGGAGTTGGTTGTGGCTGCGGGGGACGCTGTAGAGGGCTTCCGTCAGGTCGGCCGCTCGCTTTAGGATGATCTCCTGCGAGGGGTGGGGGAGATGGGGGGGGGGGGATGGAGGTCATCGGTGAGGCAGGGTACAGGTCGCCTCATCTTCTGTTAGGGTAAGGTGTCACTTTTTTACTTGACTACATTCCTTCTCCTACATCCCTCAGCACACCTGAGATCACAGAGGTCATGACCCCTGAGGCCAAAGACCCCAATTTGTGTTTATCATTAAGGTTCTGCAACATTTCTGTTATACATGCATGGAAGTGACACTGGCACATACCCCAAAGTGATATATACCCCAGGGCCCCCCTACCTGGTTGTTGTGTGGCATGCCATAGAGAGCCTCTACCAGGTCGGCAGCCCTCTTCAGCAGCACCTCCTGAGGGAGAAGGACAGGGAGAACTTCTAAGATGCTACGTCTCCTTTGCTAGCCTGCTCCTTCCTAGCCTGTAATGTTCGCAGCGAGGGTGACATACCAAGCACCCGATGGCGAAGCATGGATTAAGTGACGGTGTCTTTTTTTTTTCGATTTAGCAGAAACAGAGTCACACGTCTAATAGCGGGTGACAGCGGGAGAGGAAGTGAACAAGAACGTGACAGACGGTGGCGGAAAAGGCGGCCCCCGTGTGCGATAAACACAGGAAGTGGCTGCCAGACACTGCTAAGTCAGTCCTGCCATCGAGAGCCGAAAAGCGGCTTCTCCTCTTCCTGTGTCTCCCACTGGCTCCTCGTGCTAACGACAGGCAGAATTTCAGCCTCATGCGATCATTTTTAGCCTTTTAATGCTACATCCTGTTTTTTTTTCGAAGGAGTTCGGCTAATTTTCTCGATTTTATTATTAAGCATTTCCTACTGGAAAGACGTGGTTTGATCTTGACCACACCCGTCACACGCCGGTCAAGGGCAGTTTGCGGCACACCCGCACCATACGCTGGGATGCCGGAAGGTGTCGCCGTTGGGGGGGCGCTCTGTACAAAATGGCCGCAGGAGCAGCGGGGCAGGTGGGTGGGCATACAGCTGGGAGACAGGGGGGTGCGCATAAGCATTCTCGAACCGTTCCCGGTGCTTCTGATCCAGGCCACACTCTAGTGCTGGCGTATTACTGGCAAGCCGCATCTGCTTATTGGATTTCCCCTGCCTAATTCACCCCTCCACCCCGCCCAGCAGCCCTACCCGACACTGCAGCTCCATTTTGCCCCGGGGCTGTTTCCTCACCACACAGACAAGAATGCGTCCAGCTCTGCCCCGAGGGGTCACCTGGCACTCCCTCTTAATAACAATAACAACCCCATCACAAACAGATAAATAATGCCCCTGCCAACTGGACAGTCGGGGTCAGTCAGGGGGTCAGGGCGCCGGGGTGGGGACGGGAGACATGGCTGAGGGGGAGCCGGGGGGAGGGTCGGCAATGCACTGGCATTATTGCCGATTTGAGGCTCTTTTCTCTGCAGGCCGGTTTCTGAGAGCTGGTGTTGTGGGACCCTCTGCTGGAGGTCTCAGGGGTATTGCAGCGTGGCTGGGCCTGGCACCACCGGGGATGGAGAAGCGGGTAAATAGGGGTGGAGGAATGATGGAAGAACAGGGGAAAGGTGGAGGGAGAGACAGAGGAGAATGAGACAGAAGAGAGTACGATAGCAACAGAGAGGATGATGGAGAGTGATGAGGGAGATGGAGGGAAAATGGGGGAAAGAGGAAGGGGGAGGCAGGGCGCAGCTGGAGGGGCGCCGCCCACACTAATTGCACCGTAAAAGATCAGAGGCTTCCCTGAGCAACACGCCCCCCGCAGCACAGCAGTCTCCCGTACAGCACCTCTCCTGAGGACCCCAGTAATCCTGAAAGACCTCGGAAATCCCACCCATCACTCATCTGCGTCGCCATGACAATGACTGTCATGTGACTTAGTTCCGTCCCCTTTATCCCCTCCGCACCTGTTCCAAGGCACAGGAGGGAGAGGTAACCCAACCAGCCTTCATATTTCCAGATCCCCACGAAGATGATCCTCACGTGCCACTGACTCAGTGACGAGACGCGCTAAATTATTAACGTGATGCAGGATTAACCGGCAGCCGGCGCGCCACGGCGTAGCCTACGGGCAAAGAGACGTACAAATGCAGAAATGCGTACGTCCAATCAGAAATACCATTCCCACGGTGGGCCAAAGATATTTACGAGTCACAAAATTACATGAAACCAATAATTGGGCTAACGTGAAAACTTTTTAGCTTGTTCTTTGCGATTTTTAACATTTTTAAATGCTTGTATTTTTTTGTGAATTTTTAAAATTACTTTTGTTGACTTTTGGTGAATCAGAATATGTATCATGTTTATGGTTTTCACACACCTCAGAAATCATATTTCTTTAGATTCACTCTTAAATCTGTTGTGATTTATCCATCCATCCACCTTCTAACCGCCCATCCTGGTTCGGTCTGTAGGGGGCACTAGACCCAATCCCAGGTAGCATGGAGGTACGACACAGAAGGTGTGCTGTGAATTATACCGCCATATTTACTGTTTAATAAAACTTTAGTACAAAAATAAAATACAGCTATGATATTAATATGCAGGGGAAAAAACATGATACATTAACCCCCACACACAGACTGGTGCACATTTACAACAAGGCATTAGTCTGTTTTATTTTAATAATTATATGTGAGTGACATAACTACTGCACCATCATTAAAGTGTAGGTGAGTGAGGAATTACTCATGAATTCATAATACTGTGTTTTATTGACCCATGCAGACGGAGCCTCGTCTATCCTCAGGTCAGGCAGGGATTACCGGGCGTAACATATAAAAAGATCTCAGCTTATCACTCCTGATGTATACTTCCGGTGTTCACGCACCAGCGCCGCCTCGTGAAACAGCCGTGAGTGTGACGCGGCCATGTTTACCAGCGATGTCTCATTGTGAATTTTATCCCGTCGATAAATAAGTTGCTTGATGAACAAATCAGGCAGGATGGGGGCACATGCAGGGGGGGGCTTAGAGGTGCTGAAGCACATCCCGGCAGATACCACCCCCCCCCCCATCCCCGGCACATAGTGGTAACGGCAGGGGCCGCGGAACCAGCCTCATTCCAGCCCCCCTGGGCCGTGGCACCTCCCACTCAGAGTCCTGGGCTCACCTCTCTGCCGACGCTTTGTCCCCCAAGCCGCCCCGCCAGGCCACGGCCCAAGAACGGTGCTCTGGCCTGCCCGTTCCCCAGCCCGCGCGTGCCCACTCCGCCCGCCCGCCCCGTTATTAAGTGCTCTGCCATCCGCGACGAGCAGGCAATCTGTCAGGGCCTGGCACCACTGATGCACCGCTGTGGAACCGAGGAGCTACTCCCCGCCCCGTGCCCCACCCCCACCCCAACTGGCTGGCTCTGACTTCATTAATCTCCATTACAAAACAGAAGTTAGTTAATGTCTCTGACGCCCGACGGCTGTGCCACCCGCCCAGGGCCCTATGCCACCTCCCCCTACTGCGTCCCTTCGCCCACGCGCACCGATGGCACTCCTGTGTCGTACGAGTCGCTGCCTCTTACTCTGTTCTCATTAGCCGGTGACAGACGGGCGGCCTTTAAGGGTGACCGCGGTCTCGCGGCCATTGCTCTCAGATTCCGCTCCCCGTCATGCATGTATATCTGCGTATGCGAGTTGTCCATCTCCGCTACGGTGAGAATGACGGGATCATCCCCACCCTCATTTCCCCAGTAAAGGGTGCACCACTTTCATCTTACCCCAACAGCACAAGCTGGGGGTGGGGGTGGGGCGGGTCAGGGGGCTGGGCATCAGCATGCACGCCACGAGATAGCAGCATTGGGTTCCTGTCAGCATAAGTGCCAGCGATCAGCGTGCCGGTGCTTTAACACCACAGAAAGCTCCAGTCGATCGATACTGTAATACACCGACCGCCAGTTATCATCATAATCTCTTATTGCCCCCCCCCCCCCCCCCCGTGTGAGTGTCGGGGGGGTTAGGAAGTACCTTCACTATGGACTTCCTCCAGTGGTGTAGGGTGAGGGGTTTCGATCATCACACCTGCCTGCACACTAATCTCTCCCTGACGCCCCCCCAGCACTCAATGGCAGAACTCATGACGTCCCCACACTTCCCAGAATGCTCTTGGGGTGACCGGCAGGCATCGTGGGTGTAAAATCCACGAGAGGCATCTTCTGCCTGCATGCCTTCTAAAGGGCTGGCCGCTATAGAGAGTCGATAGCAAGATTTCTTGAGAACGAGGATCCCACTCAAGTTTAAAACAGCAATACACTGTATCCGGCAAGTAAAAAAAATGTCAATGATGCAGCACAGAGGCCGAACCCTCATCCCCCGACCTGCAGCTTAAGCGGGCAGCTGATCTGGGTCCAGTTTAATGTCTAGTGACGCATTTCCATGTGGAGCTGCACAGTCACAGCTGTGACACCAACCTCCCGGCCAGGCAGCCTCTCATTGGCCGTTATGTGATGAAATATCGACAGCTCCAGTCAGCAGAATCGACGCTGCTGCTTTCGAGTGCTGCCGATCGACTGCAGCACATCCTTTATCAAAATTACTATTTCATGGAGAAAATGCGTACAGACTGAGGTTACTGCAGCATTATTGTGTCTTTTGCGACACATGTTTTCCAGTTAACCCTTAAATATATCTATAATGAGTGTAAAAAACAACAATTTCAACAATAAATTCAGCATGGAGCAGGAAATATTAATTCCAGTTGCAGTTTTCATTCTGTGGTCTACATTAAACACCTATGGTATGAATCATCGCTCAGAAATCTGTTTTTATAAAACAACATATTAAAAGCCTCGAGGTTGAATGATATTTTACTAATTAAAAAAGCAGCTTTCCTTCTGGTGTCACGATACACAGAGGTAAAACCATCAATGGGAATGGAATCCCTTTCCGAACTTTCTCCAAGAAATGAAGGCCCCAATGGTCCGGGAGCATTTTTGGATCTGACCCTCTTGACGGTTCCAGCCGGACCCGTGATGCGTTGGAGGATTTTGCACGAGGGATGGAGCTGAAGGGATGGATGGACACAGGGAAGGCAGGCTGGTAGAGTCGCGGGGTGGGCTTATTAACTCACAGCACGTGCGGCGACGTGGCAGCCCGCCGGATGGGTGAGGCCAGGCTGTCGCCTTAGTCACGGCGGCTACCAGTGCAGCTCTGCCGAAAATATTCACGATCTCCCAGCTGTTCCCGAGCCTTTAAGTGTACTGGAGACCAAAGGCATTGCAGATTTAACACACATGGGTAAAGACGGATTGAAACTGGCCCACGCTGACTTTAGGGAGCTGACAGCTTTGAGCCAGTCTTTGGTGCAATACTGCATGCCCACCTATAGGTGGCAACACAGATGTCACACTTCTGCGTGACTTCCTACTACCTTCCGTTCTGCTCTCCACAGGCTCATTTACAGGGGGACAGCTCCCAGGGCCGCCTGGTCGGGGTGAAGCGAGTCAGCTGACCCGGTGGAAGGAGCACAAAGACAGGCCTCTTAACAATGATAAATCACCAGCAGCCCTCCAAACCCCCCCCCCCCCAGCACCCTACCATCCTGCCCCGAGTCTGCATGGCAGGAGAGAAGTAAGGACTGTCTAAGATCTTTATATTACTGAAATGGGCTTGTTTTGTTGTTTTTTTTTCCTGTTCAGTTAACGGTCTTGAACAGGGAAGGTACCCCCCCCCCGGCTTCAGTGTACACCGAGCAAACCAGGTGAGAACAAAACCATCATCCTAAACATCCCCTCATGTAAAAAAGACCAAAAGACACTGAAATAACAAAAAAAAAACAAACAAAGTAAAGAAATGAACAAGCATAGAACTTTTGGATCAACAAGTACAGCATTGGGTTCGAATCCCAGAGAGTACAAACAAACTGTAACCCCTCTACTGTAAGTCACCTAGAATAAAAATGACAGATAAATTAAATATATCTATATAGATAAGATATAGATAAATGTAATTATATAGATAAATGAAGAGGACGCCAGCCTTGTGGCCGTTATGGGGGCCTGTTCAGAGGTAGGCAGCACGGTTACACGACTGCACTTCCATCAGTGACATTCATGCAAATGGCTTTAAGAGGGCCTGAAAATGAAACAGTACCTTGTTCTTACATGTTGGCCTCCTCTCCTTAGGATTAGTAAAGCTGACAGCTAAAGTACGGTCATTTCCAAAGATCCTCATCACTTGGTACAGAAACGTAACGGTGGCCAGTACAGGCATCTGCTTTAACGATTAAATTATTACTACAGCAAACTGCACTGCAGAGAACCAGTGAAGGTTTCGCGACGTTTTAAAGGACGACCAGAGCACGGGGCCATAACACTTTTTCATAGTGTGGAGGATCTTGAACGATATCCATATTTACCGCGTATCTGGAGAGAGAGCTCTCCGGCTGCGGCCAAGGCAGACTGGAAATGAAATTAAAGGCAAACACGATACGGACAAGAGCAGTAAAGGTCATCAGCAAGCGCAGCTGGGTTCCGAATCACCCCACCCCCCCATGGCCGGCTTGCTGACCGCGAGGGAGGCTTGTACAGAAGCCAGTTCCCCCCATAGATACCCATCCCCATTTCGGTGACTCAGTCCTGCCCCCCCCCTACACACACACACACTTTCCCAACAAGGCCTGGCCCGCTTTTCTCCCTCGATATCTACCGAACCGTCGAGTGACACTCTGTCACCAGGGTAACGGAAGCTCCACCCCACAGGCCGTCGCCCCGGCGACCTCAGACCCAGCGACAGACAGCGCAAACACCCCCGCCCGAGCTGGCATCGCCAATCCAGATGCTGGCGCTTCCAGGTGTCGCTATTTTATTCTTATGGGTAGTTAGGTCAATATTTTTAAGCCCAAACAGGCTTAAAGGTTGGGGCAGGAGGGGGCGGGGATAAAAAAAATCCAATTTATATTGAGTTTTCTTTTGAATATGAAGAGAAATAAAGCTGATTTTGAATCTGCCACCCATGGAATCATCAAAGTAGCCCGACAATGTGTGTTTACTATTAGCATCAATTTAGAAATAAACTGCTTTTTTGGTGACTGGATCTTAGATGTCAGATTTTGATAAATGGCCTCAATTTGGCAGCTGTTTTAAACTGTCAGGCCCCATCTGATTGTATACCCGTCCACAGCAGTTTCCTGCCCAAAGGAATCTCACTCACTTAGCCACTGCGCTTTTTAGGGAAAATAATCTTTTCATGCTAACTAGCTGGGCCAAACACTGAGGGCAAATATGGAGGGGCATTACAGAGTCGTCGTCCCCCCCGGTCCCCCACCCCGGTTATTTGCGTGTGCGTGCATGCATGTCTGCGCATGAGAGAGCCCTATAACTGTTTGCTCTCTCCTTTTATCCTGTCAGGGCAGCGGAAAAGTAACAGGCCACTAATGCAGGGCCGCCACAGCAGCCGAATAGCAACACGACGCGCTCGCAGAGTCCCGAACTCACCGCTTTGTTTTAGGCTGTTTCTAAACCCAGCTGTGTTTCTTTTTGTCTTTTTTTATAAAGGGAAATGTGTTGTCACCACAAACCACAATTGACTGCTGCCTGGGTGCAGGAAGGGGGT
>JAODUD010000015.1:525747-540685 GCA_026784285.1 Stomatorhinus walkeri | reverse complement strand
AAACAACCCCGGGGGGGGGGGGGGGAGGGTGACAGGAAGTCTGCGCCGACTCTTTCCTTCCTTGCCGCTTCCTGTTTGGCTTGTTCTCTCCCTGCCCCTTTCTTAAAGGAAGGGATCACCCAACCCCCAGGAAAACAGTGGGGGTGCAGGTAACCCACACAGGTCATGTGACCTGAAAGTCAAAAGTCGTATTTCAAGAAAGATGGATGTGTTCTCAGGGGTATGAAGCTTCTCATGGTCTATGGCAGTGTTTACCGACCTGGTTTGCAGGGAGCCACAGACGATCCACATTCTTGTTCCCTACCAGCTCCCAGTAGGGCGCAGGGAAGGAGCAAAAATATGGACTGTCTGCGGACTGCCCGAGAACCAACTTGGGAAACACTGGTCTATGGTGTCATTCAGCACACGATATGGTTCTCAATTCTTCTAAGAGCACCTTTCTTGCACATCCCAAAGGCACCATAGTTCTCTCCCAGTATCATAATCTGGTATCAGAATCCAGTCCAGTAAATTTTGTTGACATTTAGACTATAGTATTTGACGCGCATTTCATAAATTCTGTCAAATTTTTCTGAAGATTTTAGTCACTCTTACCATGGTCTTTTGTCACTGTGTTTGCAAGATACAGGCGACTATGTGATAAAAACACTCAGACCCAAATGGGTCCATTAAACACGCTTGCTAAATGAGTCACTGCGGCAAACCCAGTAAATGACACAATCCAAGCACCAGGCTCGTCTTTTGGTGGGTTTAAAAAGAAAAATCGAGATTAGTTTATAAATGTCTAGCTGTGTATAACTGCTGCAGCAACCCTATCTACCATTCTGCCAGAAAACGGTTTCTAGTCCTGAAGGGGATTCTTTAATAGCACCCGGCCGCTCAGAAGTGAAAATCAGAGCCTCTTTTTTGCTTGTTGTTTAATGGGAACGTAATTCCTACAAATCACTGTATGTTGTTTGAACTTGAGACATCGTGTTTCTCTATTACCAAGAAACAACCAGAACATATCAAACCTAATAAATGAAATGCACGATAAATCTACACACTCCCAATTTTCTCTTTCATCTTGTCTTTTCTAAAGTGGGGGGGGGGAGCAGACTGAAAGAAGGCAGTCCTTGGTACATCAAAATCCTGATGGGTTTTATGTATTTGTTTCAGTTTATTTGTTCTGTTTGTGAAATTAAGATGGATATTGTTTGGATGACACCGAAAGACATCTCCGCTGCTGTAGTCTCCCCTGTAGTTTTTCTTATTCCCTGACATGCGACTGTCCTTTTCAGCACTCTCCGTCGATGCCCTTGAATGCGTTTATGGAGATGCAGAATGATACTGCGTGAGACGTAAATGCACAAATGCTGAGGCTAACTAGAAGCAAGAGGGTTCAAAGTTTTGCAGCCTCAAGGAAGGAAACTGTGACGCCCGTGGCAGACATGAGGCTTGTCGTCCGACCCTTACTTCCCTTAAAACAACAGCAGCCTCCAGACTCATTCAGATCAATAGCTGCCGAATTCTGGGCAGCTGAAGGCCTAATCAGATGTTTTGTCATAGATTTAAAAAAAATAAATAAAAAAAAGAAAAACAGAACTGTAACTTAACTCTTGTAGGGGGGGGGGGGAATCCATGATTTAAAACAGAAACATGTCAGGAAAAATAAAAAAAAAATTAAGCAAACTATACTGTTAAACATATGCTTGTGTTTTTATTAAGTATTCTTTTCTTCTTAAAACTGTCATTTTTTTGAATGCTGGAAAAGACCCACGCACCTATAAACACTTTTAGCTAGTTGTAAAGCCTTTTTTAAACCCCACAGGACATTCATCCTGCAGGATTGTTAACTGAATCAAGATGTATATGGGCCGGTCTTTTGCAATTCGTACGAATGCTGTTCGGCCTGCACCTACAACGACAGCTCCCATGTGTGACTCTGCCCTGTTATTTTATTTTGAATCTTCCCTACAAATATTAGCATGAGGTAATTGTTGCCGCAGTCGCCAAGGTTTGGACAGCGATCTCTCACACTGCTATTGGCTGACGATGGCGGAGCCACAGGAAGCCAGTGCATCCGCCCGTCACCAGGTTATGGTTAGCGGCATACGTGCCGGGCCACCACGTTCCGGATCACTAAATCCAGGACCATTACCTGGATCTCCCAGGCCAACATCCCTACTGAGGGTATCTGTCCCTTCCAGGACCAGAACCCAAGCCACTGCTGATCACTAGTATGCAGATTCTGGAAGGTTTCACAGTGAGTCAACCACCCTCTACCAGCCAGGTGCCAGTGCCTCTGTGTCTGCACCACCTAAATGGTTCTCTTGTATTTACATGCGACTTCTTCTGAGTCTTAAACACTCATTTCACACCAGCACTGTTTTCCCATGTAGGACCCATTTTGGATCAGTGTTAAAGTACATGGTCTCGGTCGGTAAAACCTGCTGTTCTCTGTGTGCAGTAGGTCTTGCTGATCCGTCCCGTGCTCTCTGCCATCGCTGTTGGTTATTTGGAAAGCCCTGGTCCAGTGTGTGGAATTCCTTTGTGTTGAAACAACAGCAGGACTGACACGCGTGCCAAACATCATTCCAAATAGCAGAGAGCAGGACTTGATCTCCAGCAAAACAACGCAAAGATCGCACCTCCCTGGGTACTTTTAATGCTCTCACACGATCCATTTCTGCGTCCAGGTTTGAAGCAAAAAAATAAGAAATAAAATGTGGACGTTATATCGATCTGGAACGGGATTCCAAGAAATGAACTAAACTCATAGCTGGATGCCAGATATGTCCAGGGGAAGAGTAATGTGATTGCTCAATGGGGTGATTTGGATTGAAATCTGTGTTCATGATGACCCCTCCTTACATCTGCTGTGCTGCCCCCCCCCACCCCTTGGTCCAAGTACAGATTATGCACTTTGTTCCCTTTTCTGGAACAATCCGCCTTACAGGCGGGGGCTTGCAATGGCTGTAACAGCATGATAAAGGAAGAAAAGACAGCCACCAGTGACTACGGCGGGGGGTAGGGGTGGGGGAGCTGTTGTGCCCTGTAGTTTGAGCCTAATTTCTTAAGTACTATAATTATGTGAACAAATCTGTCAGACTGAAAAGAAAGTCTCCTTAAATAAGTGCGATTGCTAGCGAACTGAATTAAATGCGAGGGATCTTGCAGGGAAGGGGGGCAAGCTTTTATAGCCCCGGCTGCGCATTAGTTGCGCTGGAGTTGGCATAACGAGCGCATCTGGCTGCTCCAACTGTGCCCCCACCTGCCCCCCCATTCCAGCACGAGCAGGCCTCCGTGTCATCAGAGGTGTCACCCTCGCACCCCCAGTGCTGTTGCCCCCGTGTCGCCTCCCCGTCGCGGCAGGCGCTAACCGCTGTTTGCAGTAAATACGACACGCCTGTGAGGGAAGCTGAGGGCGGCTGGGGGGCAGGAGGGCGGGGCAGGGAGCAGAGAGATGGGGCTCTGTGTCCCTGGGCCCCTCCTTCCGAGCCGCACACAGATCCACCTTCCACATTGATCGCGACCCTCCCCAGTCATTAGACCAGTGAGGGACAGAGTGATGTAATGGGTGTGTGGCTCAGTGGGTTAAGCACCTGTGTCTATGATTGGAAGGTCGTCAGATCAAGTCCTGGCCTCGGTAGAATAGTCACATGTCTTATGGTCCCTTAAGCAAGGCCTTTAATCCCATGAAATGCTTCAGAATATATGGCTGACCCTATGCAATATATTCCAGTGTACCTGTATTTGTGCAAATGGCAAGCGTCATTTCAGTACTCCTTTTTAAAGCAGTAGAGGAGAACTAAATAATGTCTTACAAGCTGTTTCCAGAGCTGCTTACAACTGTCCACATTTGTAAGACTAATTATTTCACCGTGCCGAACATTTGGGACTTGAACCAACAACCTACATAAACACTGGTACAATATAAGTGACATTTGCTGGTAATCTAAAACTGCATCCCATACACTGGGGGATGGGGCATAAAAAAACATAGCAGGGAGAAGTTTTTGAAACTAAACTTCAAGAGTGGGGGCCCAGCGGACGATGCCAGCGCGGATGCCGGGTGCGAAGACCGGGAGAAGAAACGGGACGTGATCTGCCAAAAGTGGAGATGAAGGAGAGGAGTGTCCGGATGCGGGGAGAGGACAGCATGAAGAGCCCAGGCCTTCTTTGCCGTCTCTGTTGTGGGGCCACCAGGCAGCCTCCAGCCAGAAAACTTCCCTCAGCAGTGTGGATCTCTACCCTTCAAAGACACGCCTGCGGGCCAGCCAGGCAGCTAGCGCTACTCTGCTCGGCTAAATAAGGTGCCAGCACTGCCAATTATATCCTGACAGAAGCGTCCCAATCCCAACTTTTAATTAATGTCAATTTGGTAAATACTTTCAGATTCTTTTTCCAACTTAATTTTTAACCAAGCACTTGTTCACGGTATGTTATTAATTCAAAACTGCTTATTCGGTGAATGGGGCTATTCTGCCCATCAGCTGAGGTGAACAGTTTTACTACTGGGTATAAGAAGGCAAATCTAAATAGCTTAATATTGTTATTTGCTTTCATAGTTCAACCAAACATCCACCCATTTCCCATACCTGCTTATCCTATGGAGGGTCACGGGGTCTGGAGCCTATACTGGAAGCTACGGACACAATGCAGGGAATAACCCAGGACAGGGTGCCGAACCATTCATAGATAATAATGATGAAGATGAGTTGGAATATGTCGCCGATTCTGCTCCACCCACGACAGGGGAACCAGCAAACTTTTCCCCATTCTGTCTGCCGTATGACTGCAGCAGAATGACTGATGGACCGATTCCTGACACCCAACAAGTTACTAAAACATAACCAATTTATTTGGCGGGGGCCACACATGGCGCCCCCTGTGTGCGCATCATAAATGATGGCTCTGTGTCCCTTCGCCACAAACACCAGCCTGGCCTTTCTGACGTTTTCTTCCTGTGCTCATGTGAAAATGACTCCTGGGGCATCTCTTGGAGTCCCTAGACAATGGGGGGGGCGGGGGGGGGTGAGAGTTATGGGAGGGTCCAGACCAGAGAGCCCCTCCTCCTGTAGAGGAGAAAGGGGGCGCCATGGTAACAGGGAAGGACTGGGAATCAGATGGGCGTTGACTCTCCGCACCTCACCACATGTTAAGGCTCATTACCACACTTACATATTCCCAAGCATATGAAAATGACGCTTGAAACACCCCCAATGCAAATGTCACCCACTAACCCTTCTCTGCGGCAGTGGGGAGTTTGGTAAGGGAATCCACTGGAAAACTGAGGTTGGTACCAACAGCTGAACACTGGTTAAACAGCACGCAGCAGGTCCGTGCGGCAGGCCCGTTATCCTGGGGGGGGCTTTAGCTCTCTTCTTGGGAAAAGCGAAGGCATTTCCAAACGACAATGGCAATTGCGGAGCGCTAACAGATTATAATACAGACCATGTGTCCATGTGTACAGATTACACTGACATGATTTAAATTGTTATATGGAGTACATTTTACAATCAAATGCATGTGAGACTGAATGTCTCTCTTTCTCTGTTTATTGTTCCTCAGTTTATTATGCGATTTATCTTTTTGGCATTCAGTTGAGAGTGGGAATGTGAATCGAATGCAGCTTTTTGTTCAATTTAAACAAAATTCCACCCCGAATCTCCACGTTCCCGGGCATGTTTAAAGATTATGCCCTTATGAGAGTGCAGCTCTCGATTGCTAATGACAGAGCAAGGCATCTGCGAGTAATTAAAAAGCTAATTAAAAATTACACACCTACTTGGTACAAAATAAAAATAACTTCAGCTGGTTTTATGATATGTGATTATTAGGTGCAAAGTGGTTTTGAACTGGGAACAGAAGACATTTGCTGGTTGGTCAAAAACTCACATGTACGCACAACAAAAAGATGAACTGAATGCAATGATCTTGGACGACAAGAGAGGAAAAGAGGACTGTTAACCGTTCTTGGTTTGGCTCTGGTTCTGTTGGCTCAAGCCCCCCCCCCACCCCAAGAGGGACCAGAATAACTGCGGTAAATAGAGAGAAAGACCAGGCTCTGCGTTACACAGGACAAAGACCTGGTAACATACAAACAACTGACAGGCGCTCCTTATACCATGTTGCTCATCGTCAATCTTGTCCATAGACCTATCTTGCCTTTTTTTCTCCATTAGCGTGTTTTTAGAACACCTTTCACCATGAGACAGTAATTATATCAATCTATCCATCCATTTTCTATACTTGCTTGCCCTATGCAGGGTCACAGAGGTCCGGACCCTAGCCCTGAAGCTACAGATACAAGACAGGGAACAATCCACGATGGGCCACAAACCCATCGCCGTGCCGGTTATGATATACCTGCAGTTATTTACACTTTTCTTTTTAATTTATCAGATGCTTTTATCCAAAGTGGCATACGAGTTTTGCAAAAGCAGAGTCGGATAATCCTTGGAGCAATTAGAGGTTAATGGTCTCATTCAAGGGTAACATTGCTCTGGGATTTGAACCGGCAACCTACAGGTCACAGTTGTAGTGTCGCCTGATGCCAGGGCGTGTGACGCTAGAGAGGTGCCAGATGCGTAAGCAACCAAACGCATGACTCAGTTCTACACACTGATACTGCTATTTGGGGTTATGCATGGCTGAGCCCACAGCAGGACCACACGGATCGATGAATCAATGTGCAGAAAGCCCCTGTGTCGCCAGCCAATCAAAACACCCAGCACCTCCCTCCCCTCGAGGTGTGCGCTGGCACTCTGCGATCTGCATGCCATGCTGAGCGCGGCCTCGATTTCACCACCCCTTTATTTCCGCAGCTTGGATCTGGGGCAGATTAGTTAATTAGACGGACTCAGACGGATCTTTCATTTGTGTGGAGGGATGTTTTGACAGGCGGGATTAGCGGCCTGTGATGAGCGGGGAGCCCACATAGAGCCGGTTAAGCCCTCTGTAAGTCCTCAACCGGCACAAGGAGACCTTCCCTGCATGCTACCAAGTCGGAGGCACGGATTCTCCATGGCAAAGTCTTCCACTGATTGTTTGTCGGAGAGACGTCCTTGCCGGAGGGGAAAGGCGATTGATTGGCAGCTGGAAAGGTGAGACCTAGTTATGCTACACTTTCCGTTCCAGAATGCAGACTCGTGGGTCTTCGTGTGCTGACTTCACCACATCTGGTTAATATCTATGGCAACACAGAATGTTCTAGGTCCCCATGAACTAGACCATCCAATGTGTGGAAATCCCAAGATTTCTAGAGTCCATTAATTTCTAGACCAGACAATGTTTGATAGCCCCTAGATTTGTAGAGTCAATGGACTACAGCATCATTCAATGGTTGGTAACCCCTAGATCTCTAAAGTGCATTAACTCCATTACCATCCAATGCTTGTTCACCCCTGATATGTGTACACTGATAGCAGAGCTTGTCACCATTCAGAACAAAAGGTTTTATATAATATTGTACTACAGGCTTGTAAATATGGCTCCCAAGGTCTTGTGTGGATCTCGCTTATTGTGAGGTTGTCCCCATGTGGGCGGAGGTGCGAGAGGCATTGGGTATTATCCAAAATCAGTCCCGCCCAACTATCATCCACAGTGCTTAAGTTAAGGTGTGGGACCAGGTTGATTTGCATAAGTAATTAGCTAATGTGCTGTTCAATTTCTCTCCCATCTGGCTCCAGGAGCCAGACCTCATTTCTCAAATTGACAGCCTGGTCCCTATCTCTACCCACACTGCAGCAAGGCGCCCGACGAATTAATCTGTCAACCTTCTTCAGTAATGGGATGTTCACCTTGAAAACTCAATTTACCTGAGTCTCCATCTGAGAAACAAAGGCGAGGAGTGCAGCGAAACAACACAAACGTGTCAACGAGGATCCCCTCGACTAACAGCTGCCAGCCGGCATACTGTACTACGGTACTGTCTGCGTACGTCTAGGTGCTCATAGGACAAGTGACATTTTTCGAGCCATGAACTTGCTAACGGCACAGGAATGACAACACAAAAATTATCTGCCCTTCCATTCATTCCTTTTCATATATCGTACCCTGGTGATGATTCACTTTATGGAATAAACTAAGACATGTATTCTTACATATGTATATCATAAATTTAAGGCGACAGAAAAGTCTAATCAATCACTTAATCCAACCTGTAATTACAGCACTGAACACAAGGCAGGCCTGTGGCCTCAGCGATAAGGATAGGCTGAAGCACCGTCAATAGACACCGCTGCCAATCAGCTATGATGGAATGGGTGGGGACAGAGCCTGATTGGCTGGGCAGCCTCCATCCCCTGCTGTGTCACAAGAGCCCGAGAGAGAGAACGATGCGTATAAGTCCGTCAATGACCCTCCACCCCTCAGTGCGGCCCTGCTTTCAGGAGCAAAACAGATGGCGGAAATCCAGTTATATCTGACAGGAGAGGTGTGAGCCCGCCCCACGGCGGGTCGTCGTAGCAACCTTGAACAGACCAAGGCCCCTGCGCAGGAATCCTTCCTAAAATTCCCAGGGGTTCAGAAAGCTCCAGATCGCCTACGAGGGGTCAACAGAGGGTGGGGCAGGAACCTGAATGAGCTTACCATTCTTAAACAAATCTCAGCAATAGCAGAGGTAATGAGGCAACACGGTGTGCTATCACAGTCAAAAATCACATGTGGTTAAAAGCTACTCTCTGTAATGATACAGAGAGAACAGATCCCCTGCTACCTCAGCCTGGCCGTCCTCCCGGACGCCCGCACGCCAGAGAGGCCCAAAGCGGCACAAGAAATTGCGGGAAACAAAGGGAAGCAGGGGGCGGGAAGTGGCTCGGCGTCTCTGACGGCCTCCTGCCCCCCCGCGGCACATCCGAGGTGAAGACAGGCATCCAGAGGGAGTAACGCACTCCGTGCCATTTAATTTCTCAGCAGAATTCAGCGCATTCCACACACCAGAGCTGCTGAACATGTTATCCTTTTCACTCCCCCCCCCCCCCACCTTTTTTTGCAAGTACCAGTAACAGCCACGTGTGAGAGATGCGAAGGTGAGAGAGTGTCACAGATGCCCTGCCCTCCCTGTGATCCCAGTGACCTTGACGTCGCTGCAAGACCCTCGAGCCGGGAGTCTCTGCTGGTTAAATTTCTCTGTGATTTTTTTTTCTTGCCCAGGATATTTCATCCACCAGCCCCCACTTCCCCATTCCTAGCACTAACCTTAGGCTTCCTTGCCCACTCCTCAGCATTTCCTGACAGTGTGAGCGCCGCCCCAGTGGCCTTTTGGGGGACTGCTCAGGGAAATGGGCCAAAAAAAGCTAATTTAATGAACGTGTCCCTCCACCCACCAAAAGAGAAAAAAAAATTTAATTTCCAATCTCGTTTTTTTGCTGGAGGCATCACGGGGGTCTTGGGAGCTCAGGCTTTTTTTTTGGGGGGGGGGGGTTGTGGATGGAGATGGAGGAGGTACAAACAGAGGTTCTGGGGGAGGGGGTGCAGTGGTACATCACAGAAGAAAGTTTAAAAAAAAAAAACCTTTCTAATTTTTTTTCAGAGTGTTTCATCAACCGGTTATTTCTCGGCTTTCCATGGTAGCAGCCCCCCCACATAGGGAAGCCGCCTCCCGTCCCCTGTAGCCACGCCCAGGTTTCCAGGCGCCAGCTGCCATCCCTCCTCGGAGTAGCAGTCTGACACAAGGGTCCCAGCGCCGGTGCAGTGCTAACGTAGCATAGCAACTGAAGAATTCCCGCCACGACTGCAAGGCCCCCTGCCTCACCACCCCCCTGGAAAGCGGGCGTACGACAACGCGCCAGCCGAAAGCGGGCAACACGCCCACCTTTCAGCTCTGGTACGCGGTTCTGGTACACAGTAATAACACTGGGGTGCACGCTAAAGAAGTGACAAGAGAGAGATTAACATTAGCAGGCCAGCTAACACGCTTTTAGCTAGCAGCCACGCTAATGATGCCAGCGGCGGGCAGCCTACGGGGCGGAAACACGGGTGCTGGAGCGCCGCCCCCACCACGCTGGCCTCCCCACGCAGTTTAGCCGACCCCCCCGCGCCGTTTAGCCGACCCCCGTCCCGCATCGCTCGCTCCGACCTTGGCTCCCCCTAGCCGCTTCGGCGCTGCCATCTGCCGACGGCAGACTTGGGCAGTAAAGCATCGCGACCCCGAGATTCGGGCACGTTAACACCCCCCGCGAGGGGGAGCCGACCAGATGGCGCTACCCGCTAAGAGGGTTTTACTGCCGTTAAAGACTGGTGAGTTGCACCAGAACCCCCGCCCCCCCCTCCAGCAGCAACTCCAGGCGCAGCACCTGTCCCAGCACGCTGCACAGGGCCTGCCCATGCCCCCCCACGCCTCAGGACTGCAGCACCCTGGCCTCGCCCTGGGCGGGACCTCTGGGCTGCTGGCTCTCTCCGGCGCTCTGGGGGCCCAGCTGGAGGCGGTGGCTGCAGCGGCCGAACACCACAGAGGTACACGCACGTCACCATGGATTCCATTCTTTAAATTAGCTGACAGCAGACGTGGTGATCCGATTGGACGTTAATCACAGTCATCTCTGGGTGGGGCGGCGACTGAGCCTCGTCTCCCCCCCCGATGGCGCCGTACGGTCCCCCCTTTTCCTGTTAGTGTTCCTAGCCTGTGGGGTCACACAGATGGTTTGTGCTGCGTCAACGAGTACCTACCTTCAGTCCCCGACTGACAGGACGTTTTGCCACCTCTGTCTGTCCCCTGTTCTCGGTTCCCACGCCACTGCGCTGCCATGCCAACCGTGTGCACAGATCGTGAGGCAGGACCCGTAAGTGCTAATGCTTCTATTTTCATGATGCTCCCCACCTCCCACCTCCCACCTCCCCCCCCAAAGTGCTGTCAGATTCACAGATGCTAATTTAACACGGACATTTGATGGGTTTTTACTATGCATTTTATCTCCTGCTTCTCTCTCCCAAGAGCTTGCTGTCCAATGGGGATAAAGGTCGTCTGTCGGAGTACCTGAGCAACGGGAAGAAGAGGAAGACGGAGGAGAAGGAGTTAATGGCGGACTACGTGAGTGCGGCGGCCAGCAGGGGGCGCCGAGATGCCCCGCCGGGGGCATCGTGAATCTCAACGCTTCTCCTGCTCTGTGTGTCTTCCAGGGCAGCGATGCTGAGAAGAGTGATGATAATCTGGTCGTGGACGAGGTGCGTTTGGGCCGCTCCGTTTGCCGGGTTCCGGTTACTTCGCTTTAAGGTCGCCGTGGTTACCGGCGGTCTGAGCGTGCCGCCTCTCTCCCCGCAGGACCCTTCGTCCCCTCGCAGCGTGCAGTCCTACTCCTCCCGGGAGAACGGCCTGGACAAGCTGCCCGCCTCCCGCAAAGAAATCCCGCCCCAGGCCAGCCCCACGTCTCTGGCCTCCTCCAGCAGTGCAGCCTCACCCTCCCGTGGCAAAGACCCCCCCCCAGTATGATGCCACGCTCTCTGTATGCCACACGGATAGTAGCGCGCGCGCTCCATTAATGTCATTATATGCAGAAGTAGAAAGTTCAGGTCCAGAAAGTGCAAATCCAGACCGAGGTTTTGTGCCAGCCAACCAAAGAGTCAGTCACAGAGCACTCAGCTGGTTGGTTGAAACAAAACCTTGGTCTGGATTTGCACTTTCTGGACCTGAACTTTCCACCTCTGGTTATGTGGGATGCCTTTCAGAAATGTGGCTCCTTTTTGTGTTACCAAGCTGTTTGCGATACACTCAGCTGCTATTTATTAGGCACAGATTTTGGACCCCCCAACCAGACCAGCCTAGTTAAGTTGAAAAAATGTTTAGGGCCCCTGTCATTCAGGGTCCTTTGGAATTGTCCTAACTCTGACCCCACCCCCCACTTATAGCGCCCCCGGGACACCCCTTAGTAATGTGAACAGCCTACTCCAACGAGCGCGAATCATGTGACTGCACCTGAATACATGCAGCAGTGTAGCGTCAATGCAAAAAATAACAGCTTGGAACAGCTTGGCTGTTCGAAAAGGCTTCTCTGAATGCAGAACGACCCTTAAAGTGCTCTACCTTGTAATGCAGGACCTAATAAAGGAGATTTCAGTCGTATTTTAGCAGAGCGCGGGCCATTCTACAAAATTATTTGCTTTTTGATGTGGAATTTGATGTGATGTGGTATACAATGATGTGGTATACAATCCCTGTGTGGAGTAAAGCTAATGCACACTGGAACTAGTTTCCTTTTCTATTCTTTAGGCCATCAGACTGCTTCTCTCTTTCTCCATCAATGGCTTCTCATGCTGTAAAACACTAGACTGGCAAACAGGCAGCAGCATAGAGAGTTATTCGATGGGCTGTTTCAGGATGAGCTAACAGTATCAGCTGACAAACAGAGTGATCTGGCTACATGGCAAATGGCGTAAGGATCTGTTTTGTCTCGTTTCTCAGAGGGAGAAGTCTAGCACCCCTGTGATGAAGCCGGGGACCCCCATGCCCTCAGAATCGTCCACCCCGGGCCCCAGTGCCCCCCCGCAGTTCCGCCCGGTTCCAGGGAAGCCGGCGGTCGACGCGCTCGGTGAGACGTCTGGAGCGCCGGCGGCATCAGCCCACATGCCGTCCCCGTAAACGAGCAAGCTGTGGCACGTTCACCGGGGGGGCGATTCCGTTTGAGTGCCGCGGTGTGCCGGATTGGCCAGCGGAGGACGGCGCGAGTCCGAAAAGGGACGTCCGTGGTGTTCTGAGTCCCGTTAGCAGCAGCGGCGAGCACGGCGCCGTCAGCTAGACAGATGGAGCTGCCTCTAACAGCCCTTATTTGGCAGCTTTGGTTCCTCCGTTCTCCCGCCGCTCTCCACTGCTCTCCGCGAGGGTGACGGGAGTGACGGGAACAGGAGAAATGCCGTTCATGTTCAGGAGGCTGGCGGCTTTCACGCGGAGACCGGCGATTTTACTATTCCCATTTTGTCGAAAGTTAAACGCTTCTTATTTTGTGAACAGATTTTCTTGTTTTTGTTTTCAGCACGATTGCTGAGAATGCCGCGATTTGGCCCACTGTGCGGTCAATACCATATTTCCTTTGAATTGCTTTTTTTTTTTTTTTTTCCTTCCTCTGAGCAACTTGGTATTTCCTTGGTTGCCAGATAAGTTCCCCTTTCATTATTAATTTGCTGAGTTGCCTTCCTCCCATTGGCTGCCTTCCTCCCTATTGTCGTAGCTGTGCTCTGATGTTTGTTGAGGATGATGATGATGATGATGAGATAACGTCTCTCTGGTCTTTTTCATCCTCCCAGCTCTGGGCCTGAGGAACCCTCTGGCGGTGCACGGCTCCTATCCCTCCGGGGCGTTTGGGCTGCCCCCTCCTGGCGTGAACGGGGAGATGAGCGCCGCCGCCGCGGCCGCTGCGTATGGAGCCGGCCTGCACCTGGTCTCCCCGCAGCTCAATGGGGCGGCATCGGCTGGCTATGGGAGGTCCCCCGTGGTGAGAGACCGCGGGGCGGCGGAGGGGGGAGCGGCGTCTGGAAGGGGGGGCTGCCCAGCTAAGAATTCGGCTTTGGGCATGTGGGCGTGAAATTCAATGGAACTACTGCGGTATTTGATCCTTTGTTGCTCTCTGCTGGTGCCTGGTGTTAAATCTCCCGCCTTGCAGGTTGGGTACGACTCCCCCCACCCCCACATGAGGCTGCCGGGGCTGCCTGCGGGCTTGCAGGCCTCTGCTGCTGGAAAGCCGTGAGTCACCCTTTCCGGCCCCTATCTCTGTAACCCCCGTCACCCCATGTTCTCTTTGAATCCCACGGCCTCCCGAGTTTGACGCCGTCTCTCGAAGGCAAAAGTGGTCGATCAGTCGGGGAAACTCTTTGTTTTTATAAACATTTTGTAATTAAAGGTGCTTTTCCACCGCTTTTCCATTGACTTCTGGTTGAGAACCAGTTCCAGTACCAATAGTGCCAAAGCTAGATGTGGGACTACTTCAGTTTATTTTTGGTCTGAAATGCGTTTGGTCATATATTTTTTGACATGTATGAATATAACAACATAATATGTTGTAATAAATATTGGGGTATTCTAAAAATACATAAAAGGAGTTCATAAATTTCTCACAAACCTGTCTTCGAGTGATTTACTCAGCAAGCAAATAATTCTGATCGTCTCAGAGAATGCAAGCAGCGCTCATGCAAAAGCAGTGGAAGGAAACTTTAGCTGCTTTATTCCTGTTGTTGATTAAAGGCATAGTAACAGTAAAAATGTTTTAGTGAAACTTTAATCCCCTGCGCTGAAGTGCCTGTACAGAATTGTAGGTAAGAAAAAGCCTAATTCTAATCTAGCTGACTAGTGATGTAAACATTGCATGGGCATAACATGCGGTGTTGCTACAAATATTCCACGTATTCTAACCCTATAATGCACTGCAGTGATTTTTCAAATTTATTGCAAAAATACAAAAAAATCAGTTGCGATGACATTCGGTGCCGGTGTCAGTTCTTGCGCCAGTGGAAAACTGACACCTTGAAGTATCAGAAGTGCGGCACCTGGTGCAGTGGAACAGCAGCCTAAGGGGTAATGGGATTTGGGGCAGGGATGCCCATCGCGCTTTAGGTTTATGTCTCCAGCCGCTGGGTTTTATGTAAGAGTGGCAGCCAGATACTGCCCCCCCCCTCCCCCCCCCATATCTTCCAGAAGCTTCTGTCTGCAACTGGCTACGTAAATGTACTTCAGTGTGCTCAACACTCAGTGCATCTCTCCTGGTCACTTGCATTAATTTCTATAAATGGTTTTCTGTCGGCCATATTTATTTCTGGTAATAATGTGTCGTTCTTAAGCTTACTTTCACGTCAATATTGGGCACCCCCCTTCTGCCCCCCCCAGCGCCTACTCCTTCCATGTGAGCGCAGATGGGCAGATGCAGCCGGTCCCCTTCCCTGCGGACGCCCTGCTGGGCCCGGGTATCCCGCGCCACGCCCGGCAGATCCACACCCTGAACCACGGGGAGGTGGTGTGCGCCGTCACCAT
>JAODUD010000015.1:475778-490531 GCA_026784285.1 Stomatorhinus walkeri | reverse complement strand
ATCCAATATATAACGTTTGTAACGTGTGCTTTAATAATTGATGGACAGATACATGACATGAAGTCGTATGTTACAGGATTTCTATAAAAAAAATATTGTCTACAGAAGCACAAATGCGAATGATAACGTATATAGACACACGTGCACTTTAGAGACGTTATTATATATTTACGAATTAGTTACACGCACGAAAATCTCGGCATTTCCGCGCGGTGCATTAAACTTTAAACATCCGCGTTTTTACCGCTGTAGGGTATTACTTTTAAATTATGTTTAAGTGCAACTTTAAACTTTGAAGCCCCGTAAATAAAGCATCCTTTCGTGTCAATGTAAGTTTATAACAATACAATTATTATTACTATAGGCATTATTTATAATGGTAGTAATAATTAGTTGTGTTATATTTGTAATATTTTATTACATTATTTATTAGCAGCTTATTCAAATCGTGAACTTGAATATGATCATTCCAATAATTCATTTTAAGCGTACGGTGGTGGGGATAATGTTTAATATACAAAAGCTATCTATATTTTGTTTTCTGTAAATTGTTTGCTATTTGAAATACAATAAAACATAATACATAAAATCGCGCTTTTAATGAATCACATTAATAAGTTAATCTAAAATAATTTATCATAATATTTGTATTTATGTATTATCGTCGTTACAACCGGTATACTTTATTTATACGTAACATATATTATGTACAAACACACAAGGTACCCGGATTTTAAATAACCTCAAATTAAGAAATATGTGTGCAACTATTTCCTCGGTTAACTTTTTTTCTACTTCATGGAATATAACAGGCCTACTTCACGGTTTGTTTTGTTTTTAATCGTGTGGGAAAGGATAACGGTCTGGAATTACTTTTGCTCCTGGGAAGTGGCGGTGATTTTGGCTTTGGGTGCTGCAGACATTTAACAGCGTGCTGCCAACTTAAACACGCCCGGTGTCTAAGTCTCCAGCCCGTCAGCTTCGAGAACACGCGTCGGACCCAGTTTAGGAGATGAACCGCGACATTATCCATAGGCATGCCCGCCTTTGGGTGAAGTACGAGGACTTTTCACGACACACGTTTAAAAGGCGTTTCCGTCGCCTGTCACGCCAAAGTAACTCTGCATCCACCAAGTGCATCGATCGCGTTTGCGGTTCGCGCATTTCTTACAGACTCGACGGCCGAGGAATAAAATGCGCGAACAGACGCGCAGATACTGAAGGGACGACTTCCCACTTTTTTTATTTATTTGCATTTATGAAAAAATCCCCGATCGCAAACGTTTTCGCCCGGGTGACAAAATTATTCGCTTACTCACTTTTGCATATTTAAATTCAGGATTTATCTCTCATTTTGGTCACATTTAAAAACGCGATGTGATAATACGCGTAACGGGGAATAACACCTAATGTCATACGTAACCACGCATGGATGCATCACCGTGTATTTGGACAGTATAGTTTGCATTGTTTCTTCCGTAGCCCCACCAAGCGCTGCCCGCCTGCGTTTACCTCTGTGCCGCCGTGTTCGCATCCAGTATCCCCGCACTCTGCATCCACGATCGGACCGGCGTCATGCCGCTGGTAAGGGGCTCTTCTTTCATGGTCAAGGCTCCCCGCGGGAGGCTGTCCTGGATGGAGAACATGAAAAGAGCCTTCGGGGATCTCTTCCTTAACACCAATTCAAACTAAATAATCCTCCTTCAATCTCAAAACAAGGCCACCTGGATTAACAAAACCAGCTGAAAGGGGGTAAAAAATCTTCCCCGAAGTGCAACAAGGGAAAGCAAGCGAGGTCCTTATCCAAAGACGAGCTCTGTATCCCTCTGGGTTTTCGTCTTTATTTTAGATCCCAAACCAAGTTCAGTGCACTCAAGATTAACCGTTCTCAAGTTAAATGAGGGGGGAGAAAAGGCAAGTGTTAGAACCGTAAAGCATCTCAACGGACGTTCATCAGCCGGGATCTTGAAGACCTTTTCGTTGACGGGAAAAAGAGGAGAGAAGGCGAACTTGCTCAGAAGAAGAAGGCGAACATACGCGCACGGGATTGTGAAATGAAAACTGGGATAAAACAGGCGACTGCTTCAAAAAGGAGTAAAATGAAATGATTACCAAACAAGAGGCAGGGATGGACCAGGGAAGGCTTGGTGTCCCTGGGGAAAAGGGGGATTGGGTAGCAAGAAATCTCATTCCCTCCCTCCCCGTCTCTTTATGTCTCCTCTGTCCCAGCGGAGCGCACCTTCTCTCGGGTTCGGAGGCTCTTGGCTCTCGGGGGGGACAAGCATGGACTTGGCAAAGGCGGAGAAAAATCCTTAAAAGGCAAAAATATTTTAATATAATCCACGCCCCTCGTTACCCATTGGATAGAGTCACTGCTTGCGTCATTTTTTAAATTCGCCGCAAAAAATTTCAGATCTGTGCAGCAGGAAAACTGTAAATGGTTCTGCAAAAGCGTACGTTTGTACAGGAGCGCAATTCCAGTGTTTAATGCCACAGTAAGGAAGACCAGTCTAAATGTTATATACCAAAATTTGCATAAAATTCTAGGCTACAGAAAACATTTTATTCACAAACGTTCTAACCGATGAGAAATCAGGAAATGGGAATATAGTACGTGTTGTGGCAGGCAAGTGATTGCACAAATTAACAGTATATGGGGGATAAAGATGTTTGTGGTAAATAAACAATCAGCATTGCTTATGAGTGACAAATGAGGACTATTAGTCACTGATTCTGAAAATTATGGTCGGGGTGATGCCGCTTTACAAAACGCTTATGATATTCCTTTGCATCATGCAGTTGCTGTTTGGACTATTGCAGATCGATTATTTATCCAAAGTATTTTAGTGCAATTATCATGTGTCACGATGGAATATCTGACGGGACAGAATACGGTCCCGTTTTCTGTCGCCATCGTGAATTTTAATACAGTAACTCTGCTGACATGTTCAACGCCGGGGTCTGGAGTATATCAATGCCGCTCGTGAAGTGATACTTGAAATAGTGTGGACATAAATGCGGATAGAATTTACCATTACAAATATATTTAATGACGTCTAACTGGCTGATGTATATGTATAAAACAACTAGTTTATTTTAACGTTACCATGCGCTGTGTTTTGTCGTCAATATAATGAAATCACCGGCCGTTGAACAAAACACGAAGATTTCAGAGGTCAGATATAAAGTGACAATCAATAAGAGCAATTACCTATTTAGACATTTACCTGAAAGAGCCCGTTATATCCTATTGCAACTGACAACTGACATCGCTACATTTTTCTCTATATTTCTTGTACTTTACTTTTAATAGTAAATAACACACTGTATTATTATACATGTCATATTTATTTAATTTATTAGCACGGTTACATTATTATTATTATTTACGCAAATACGTATTTACCCATTAACAGATACATTTAGGATATTTAAAACTAACTTCCAGTAATTTTGAATTGCCAGAAAACAAATATCATGAAACTGACTCGATACAAAGTAGTATCTCATCAAGGGCAATATTTTATCCTTAATTAGAAAAACTGAAATGAAACCGAGATTAAATATTTATAAAGCTGTAGTCTTACCGACTTTGCAGCTCAAAAGTGGTCCCACAGGAATATCGTGGAAAACGCCTGAAAGGAATGGATTTAAGCGCAATTCCCTTTCTTAAATTAACCAGTATCAAATTGGGTTTAAATAGACTCAGGTTGTAATTAACGCATACGCAAAGTTTCATTTACCGATTTTAAGTGTTGCGCGAAATCGAAAGCGTGTTGTTCAAAAATTCACAAATTAAAAATTTAAGAAGTACGTCAGTTTCCACTGGAACGTTGTGTATCTCTTTGTTTTTATACAGAGGCTAATGTATAGTTTCCTTCAGCTGTTGCCGAATGCATAAAATATTGTAGTAGATCCTTATAATGGATCATTTTCTGACAGATACGAATTATTTGCCCTACGTGTAAATGTGAAACTTGCGAATAAAATTTGTAAATCTATATATTCTCCTAGTTTTTTTTTTATCTGCGTGTTTTTAATTGTTGGACAGCAGTATTTTTGGAGTGTCAGTTTTATTTTAACAAATGCATGTAGACGTTTCGCGTAGAAAAGCTATGTAATCACACATTGCATTTACGACGTAACATTTGACTGAGGTAATTCAGAAAATAATTATCATCGCATATGTACATGTGGTATATTTAATAGCAAACACTAATATTGAAATATCAATATGAAAATATGAAAACTGTAAAGAACATTATAACTCAAAGCGCATCTCTAACTCCCAGCTATTGTTGCGTATTTCTGTAAAATTAGATTCTGTAAACCTAATTATAGGTTTGAAGGGCGTATGAAAATAATAAGAAGAAGAAGAAAAAGAAGAATACTACTAATAATTATTATAATAATTGTTATTAATGAGATTGTAATCATGTTATTTAAAGTATGCTTGAATTCTTAATGAAAAGATGTTAAATTCTTAATGTTAAATTTATTAGGCTACACGCTGCCGTATAAAACTTCAAACTTAGTAAGGAAATTCAACAAAAACGACATTTACTCGTGTTTTTTCCCCACAAGCTCTGTGTGTGGATTCCTCAATAATCTTCTGTATTTAAAACCCAGAATTACCATTCTAACATCCATTCACACGCGTTACGCAGGTAAATACCAACGTTGTCAGCAGTGAGAGCTTGGTCGCCCCGAAAGGGTGATGGACACGCTTACAAACATGCCCTAAAGCACAAATAATTGACTAAATCGACAGCGCGCAGCAGAAACTAAGACCTGCGTATGTTATGGCATGCGCCGCGCTCCTGCGGAGGGGACAGACAATCATATGGGGGCAGCTACATACACACCTAGTGGTGTATCACTTTCAATTATACAGCAATCCTAATTCCCGATATACCCCAGCGCTTCTTGTAATCCGCCTACTGCAACCGGAATCTGCTGGCAAAAGCTCCTGGCACCACCGAAGAGGCAGGCCAGGTCCCGTACTCATCAAAGCCGCTTATCCTACCCTGTAGATTTGCAGGCGGTCTCTGCGGGCCCACACCCACCCACTAAGAGACACTCCGCAATTCCCCCTCATTCTGGTATCAAAACTGCGCGAGGGAATTCTGGCGGGGAGGCAAGAAGTGGGATCCCACAAACGATGCCACAGGATTTGCAGAGTTAATGACACCGAAGCTGGCTGTCTCTTAAGTTACGTGCTATCAGCAAGACTGACTGCATAGAGGCACCAGTTCTTCAGCCAGCTACAGTCCCAAGCTGCACCAAATATCTTTACTACTCAAAATTCCTTTAAACTATATAATCAATCATTTGTTTCCACGAGCTACATTGTTGCATTGAGCTATCACTGTCAAGTTATATTTAATATAACTGTCAATATTATATTTATTTTGATAAGACGAGTACAAGAAAGTCACGATGTCAAGGCTCAATTTAACAATCGGTAGGGAACAACAAAACCATGCGCTCCGAAATACATTGCAGTAGACGCGGTAGATATTAAAAGTAAAGTCGAAACCGTAATAAGAGGCGCGGATATATATGCGATTATTTCTCTTGTCTTTGTCTCCCTCTTCTGTATATAGTGATGAAGTACAGCTACATCTTTCCGACAGATTTTAGTCGCGGAAGCCAAAAATGAATCGCAATACTGTCATAATACAAAAACATAATGAATGAGTCATTGAATCATATTTATAGGCGACAAAAGCCGTAGTTCAGATGCAAAATATGAAAGAGAAATATTGTGGGGAAAAAGTCGGTGTTAGGCCTATTCTTAAATAACAATGTGGCTCGTGGTGTTTTTCTTTTTTTAAAAGTTATTTTGTAAAAGTTATTTTGAAACCCTTTATATAACACAGGCCCCGGGGCAACGAGGCCAACGATAATCTTTAGACCAGTGAAACATCCGTCTTCCAGGTTCATTTTTGATTTTATTTGTTATTGATGTGTGAGGAAATGAATTTGGAAAATAATTCCTACTTGTTGGTGGTTAATACATATATATGAACAAAGTCCCAAAGAGTATTTTAACAACTTCTCGCGAATTGTGTACTTCAGGCAATTTCAAGCAGTTGGTGAAACGGTATGTTAAACCTCACGGAGGCAAGGTTAGACATGAGAAATGTGTTTTAAAAATGAAAAGATGGAGAAACAAACAGCGATTCCGACCGAGATTTTCGCCTGGATTTAGTAGAATGGAATAGTGACGTCAGGCGTTTCAATTTAGCAAGAGGCTGCACGTGCGCATGTGTATAGAAATAAAAGGTGAATGAAATGTAAAACTCCAATCTGTATGTTTTAATTGTCTAAAAGCTGCCACACAATTAAAAATCAATAAAAATCACAGAACAGAAGCAGGAAACGCGAGCCGTTGACGGTTGATTTTGCAGAATGCATAATTTTACTTCTGTAGCTTAATAATGAATCACAGTGGAGACTGTAGATTTCAATATGTCACGTCTCTACAGCGGTCAGCCCGTCACGCTCTTCTACGAGGACTATACTGCCCCCTTTCTACATAATCTGGTTTTGCTCCCCGCCTGACAGATTGCCAAATGTCGGGTCTTATTCCATATCTGAGGCAAAAGTCAGCATTTCTACTTGGAAGAATATGCGGTAAGACTTACGCCCTAGTTCTCAAGCAGCAATGCTGACTACCTCACAAAGGCTTTTAAGGTTATCCTGCCGGTACTAGTTTACCAAATCGTTCAAATTTCAGACCATTCACTGGCCGGTGACGGGCAGGCAAGCACATAACCGGCGCGGAGATACGCATTTGCCACATACTGTATAAAGCTGGACGCACGGTAATTTCTTCATAAAATAAGTAGGCCTACGTATTCGCAGTTGCGTACCAGTCATGTTCATCACTAGTGATAAAGCAAAATTCAGTCTTTAAGCCTGAAGGCTGAGAATACTGCAGTGGGATTTTGTGATACTGTTATGGGGTGAAATTTATTTAGAACAGACTACATAATCAAAATTATATATGCAAATGTTTCACGGAAACCGAAGATCCCGTTCGTGTTCTTTGAACAGATTCGTGCAAGCTACTTAAAAGGTTATTTTACTTGATTGGTTTTAGCTGCTGTTATTGAAGAGATGCCAAACGCCTCAAATCGGAGGAATTACCGCAACCTTTTATTTAATGGCAGGTTAAACCCTGCGGAAGTTAATGACGTGATCCATGGGCAGTAATCAATAGTACACATAATCCTATCCACTGTGAGTTTCAATGCCTAATTTTTCCTAAAACTAAAATGATTGCATGGTGGCTCTCTCTGTAACTCATCACATTCAAAAGACCAAGGGTTGTGGATCTGAATCCCACCATCGCCATTGCTGTCTACGAGTTTGCCACTAAAGGTATGTGGATTACGTCATCAGATGGCAGATTCACTGTATTGAGTGTAATACTCCGGAATCTTGTCTATGATACCCCCTGTCCCGTGGTGGTAGCGGTAGAATCTAGGTTTACTCTTATTACACGATGTTTTGTAGATAAATTGTCTACAAATTTCCACAAGATGGCACTGTAGACTCTAAAATAATACTTTTCTTTAAAAGGTCTTTCTCCATATCCTGACAGCACAGCAGATTGGAACTAAGCAAGGGTATACATTGGCTTAAATCCAAGAAGGACATCGGTCTCATCACCTTTTTAACCAGTTAATTTTTGGCTGTGTAATAATTTACAAAACTCTTAATTTGACTGACAGCAAAGATATAATTTTACTAAGCAACTAAAAGCAAAGTTGATTGTATTGTTTACATTTTGTCAATACTCTTGATTTCATATTAAACTCCTGTATAGTTTTGTAAAATATTATTACTTTATTGTTGTTTGTGAATTTCTTATACAAATAAACATAATAGAACAGATATATACGGTATTACCCCAACATAAAAATTAAAGCTCCATTTTAAAAAGAACAGCTTTATTTAAAAAAACATGTATCGGAACACATGTTGTATTAGAAGCAGACATTATCACATCTTAAAATAATGGAACTCTACACATTCACGGTTCTTCAGGGGATTTCGTTTATGCCATATAATTCTGCTGCTGCTGGTACAGTGACACTGAGGAGAGGCGTCAGGATAAGAGGAAGACTGGACACACCTCTTCAATGAACATGGCAGTAAACATGTGCAGGTGACTCACTTCAATTTAGTTACCTTCACTTTGTGTAGCACAAGGTAACCAGGTTTGCCAATAGCGTGCAAATCCTCACCAGTGTCAAAATATTCATCTTCATCATAATCTTCCTCATGATTGTTAACATAACCACAAACATCATTGTCTGATTTTACATAATCTACTTCTGAGGAGGTACATTTACTTTCATTGTCATCATCTTAAATGTCATTGCATATCAGAAACCAAGATTTGTCACTCTCTAAAAGAATATTGGTGTTGCCATCCAGTTTTAAACACAATTTTCTGTCAGCCAGTCCAACTCCAGCAGATCCCTCCCACTCAATCCCCCAATAACAGGGCTCCCCAGTGAAGCTCTCGTTGCAAATCAAATGGTGAATATTATCAGGTCTCTCCTGCGTTTTGGGATTTGTCGAGTCTTCCATTTCAAGAGTCACCTTCCAGTTTCCTTCAGATATAGACAGCCTCCGCTTGGCTGTGCAACCGTCTAGTGAGAGACTACATGTATCTGAAGGTAAAAAGAGAGTATATTTACACAGATTATTATTTCACACAGATGAAGCTTATGTTATATACTGAATTATTGTCTGACCACTTTTCATTCACTGCTTGTTCAGTTATTACAACAGATCTGCGGTAAATTATTGCTGAAAGTTTTAACAGAAACACCTAAACTATTAAAAATAGCCTAATTGTTTAATTAGATGTTGAAAGTAATGTTCTGCATTTACATACATATAAAGAGATCGCCTGCGATAAAGTCTCAGTAAGTGGAAGAAATGATGGTCAAAAAGCGACATTTCCACGCTGGCTTAATCCGCCGCTCCCAGTCATGCTCAGTCCTCTGAGAGACAGCATTTCTTTCATGCAATTTTTAAATCATTTGGCATGCTAATCAAACAAATAAAAGTTGCATCAGGAGGTCCTTACCATCGTATTTTTAAGAATAAATAACACTAAGAATTAAAATAACACTAATTTATTGTAAAAGCAAGAATTATCTGACAAATAAACAACTTATATATACTATATATGTATATCAATATTTTATTGAAATTAAGTGTGTTGGCCTTTCAGCCTCAGATTCCCTGGGATGCTCCGCATTCCGCTGTGCCCCTGGTCGAGGAGTGGTACCGGAGCAGTAAGGCAGCACGGACTCGGGCTGGACATCTCCCAGAGCACCAGGCCCAATGACAGAAGACCTTTACCGACTGACAATGATGCCCAGCTCACGTTTATTGCAACAAAAAATCTGAAGCTGCCTACATGCAGGAAGCATACACAGCTCCTGGCTGCATCTGAATTCAGGGGCTGCATCCATTGAAGGACGTGGTCTAAGCAGCCTTTAGGTTGCTTCCTATGGAGGTTCGATTACGCGAATATTTTTAAAAGGATCAATTGAAATTTGGCCTATTGGTTACTTGACAGTATGGTGGAGGGAAATTGGAGCATAGTAGATAAAGGTTCAAATAAACAGCAAAAATCTCAATTGTGTTGAGGCACTTCATATTAAAAGTGAATGAATATGCAGTTGCCAGTCAATATTGCAAAGCAGAACTTGAGTATCCCTACGTCTTGTGAAGAAAGTGAAGGAATAGTAAGACTAGTAATGTTTTAATGAAGCCTTGTGAACTATTTGTACCCGACTACATGGCGCTCTTGGGTTGTTTGGGGCTTGCTTTGAGCTCTTTTTTGAACAGAGAGCACCATCTAGTGGGGTCAGAAAATATAGCAAATGGTTCATGATGCATCATTTTGCCTTCATAATGCGGACACCGTATCATTCTGTTGTGGTAAAGAGGGGCCGGAATTTACCCGTTGATCTGTTTCTGCCCTCACCCAAGGTCACGAGCTTGGGTAGTGACCGAAAGAACAAGATTGTGGATACAAGCAGCAGAAATGAATTTCCTCCACAGGGTGTCTGGGCTCAGCCTTAGTAGAGCCTCAAAGTAGAGCCGCTTCTTCCCCGCAACAAAAGGAACCAGCTGAGATGGTTCAAGCATCTGTCTAGGATGCCTCCTGGATGGCTTCCTCAAGAAACTGTTCTTAATCTGGAATAACTCAGAATTTTCTTCCATAATGAGGAGTGAATCTTTTAGAATTTTCGTATTATGCTCCACAAGCTGTACCTGGCACACATTACATGGACCACAACATACTGCACTTACGTCAGCTTCTCCAAACTACGCTGAGGATCATGTAGCCTAGCAATGAGCTGTACCAGGCCACATGCCCCTGGGTGGTTGGCGCTGAGATCCAGCTCTTTCAGATGTGAGGAGTTTGATTGGAGTGTCGAAGCCAGGGAGAGAAAGCTGCCCTCCGTGATGCGACAGGCTGCAAATTAAAGGATATAAAATCATCAAATCTCTGGGATATAAGACCCTTACAACACCACTCATTCAATAAATATGCATGCAGTACGATTACTGCTTTCAAAAAGCTAATACAGTTGTTCTCCTAAAAACAGTTCATTTAAATATGATAAAAAAGCAAACAAGTGAGTTTCTTACCCCAGTGTCTGGAGCTTACAGTCTGGGTCCCCAGCAGCATCAAAGAGATGTGTCGCTCCCACATCATGCAGGTCATTGTCCCTCAGCTCCAGTGACCGCAGCTGTGAAGAAACTGAGCGGATGGCTGTAGCCAGGTGTTCGCAGCATAATCCAGTGAGATTGCAGTCCCTCAACCTGCCATTTTACAAAACAAAAGGTTACAGATTCTGGAACCAAAAGCACATTATAAGCATTTTACCATGACCCGCACCAAGAGTATGGTTAGAAATTCTATGCACTTTACTGAAGCAGATTGCACCTCAGGGATCTTTATACAAAAGGTAATGGGTTCTTGGACTACCTGCAGCAGTGTGCCAATCTGAAATCCCTTAGGTAGAAATGTAAGAACTTGCTACTCACCCCAGAGTTTGAAGTTTACAGCATGGTCTCAACAGCTCCACACAGAGGAGCATTACTGCATCATCCCCAATTTTATTGCTGTTGAGGTAAAATGCTTGGAGTTCACAGTTGGACAAGTCCAAGGTATTGCAGAGGATCTCCACACCTGACTTTCGCAGATTATTGCCACTGAGGTCCACTGTGCACAGTCTGTTACATGGACAATCCAGTGCAACACACAAGCTTTTCAGCCCTGAATCTTGCAGATTGTTGTGGCTGAGATTCAGATTTTTTAATTTATTGTGCGGGAGTCTCAGCACGCCTTCCAGGGGTATTAATGCAGAGGGTCCCTGCCTGTATTTCACTGTGTTGGTTCTTCATTGCAGAAAAGAGCCAATAGGCACCTGACTCTGTCAGCTTGCAGTTGCTGAGATTTAAAACTTGAAGCTTACATTGTCAGCTGCTCAGTCCCTTACAAAGCAGACGGGCTCCTTGATCTTCCAGATGGTTGGTGCTGATATGGAGCTCTTTAAGGTACGAAAACTCAAGAGCAGAGGATACAACAGTGCAGCATTTCCCCTTGAGATCACAGTTGTTCAATCTGCCAAAAGAATTTAAAAACCTTTAAAGTTTAACACCTAAACCACTGAGCTAAAACATTATAAACTGGTTAAAACGAAGCATGTTGACATCTGAGAAGTATAAGATGAGCTTGTGTCTCATTAGTTACTCGACCATCAAAATTATCTGAAATTTGTGCCACAGCAGCCCTCCTGTCGGTGCAGGCAGGATATCTTTCATTCACGTCTTGGATTGACTAGTCTTGGCCACGTTACACCCATGGTTCATAGTTTTCCGGTCTTTCGACTACTGTCAGGAGGTACTAAGCACAGCTGACCAGGAGTTCCCTACATGCCTTGCCATTCTGGAGATGCTCTGATGCAGTCATCTGGCCATAATGATTGAGCCTTTCTAAAAGTCACACAAGTCTTTCCTCATGTCTATTTCTTTTGCATTCAACATGCCAACCATAGGTACCGAATATTAGCTGACCACCTAATATACCCCAGACCTTATTTGCTTCGTGTGGGGGCGCTCATAAAGTTTTGGCTCATCAGTGTATCACAAAATAAATATTTCATGATGAAATAAATTTCTTTATAAAATGCAGATGGCAAAAAAAAAACAATGCAAATCTAACTGGAGAATTACTTCATATCCTTTTCTGTCACCCTTGAGGAATGATAACAAACACACATGCTGATGAAACAAAACTGATTAGGGGGAGCAAGACGTGTAAGTAAAATGACTTTTCATTGTCACCTGTACTTGTTACCATGTTTACACGAAGAAGATAAGTCAAAAATAATTTCAAATACATATTTTTCATTGTGTGCTGCATTAATCATTAATTGTAAACCAAATAACTAGGTACCTGGCAGACTTGGAGATTCTCATTATGGGAAGCAGTCTCATCATGCCTTTGTTGGATGTGTTGTACAAGTCAAAATCATCAAGCACATCCTCTGACATCAGCCGAATGTACGCCGGAGCCAAACACTGTTCCGGCTTTAGCTGCTCCTGGCAAAGACTTGTGGATTTCAGAGAAAAATGCATGTTCATCACCAAGGGATTGTTATTCGGCTCGTTCAGACAATGAAACAGGTTGAGGGTCCTTTCTGGGGGGAGGTTTTCTTTGATCTTCTTGTCGATTAATGTGACCATTCCATTGATGATCATAAAGTTGCTTTCTGGCAGTTTCAACAGACTTTTCAAGAGTTACCGACTTGAGTCTAATAAGAGGCCAAGAAGAAAACGTAGACACAAGTCCAGATGCCCAGTCTTACTCTTCACTGCTTATTTGAGAAAGACCTTATACTTCTTTGTATGTTATTCCTCAGTAAGAAACACTAATCATACACTGCGAATTACTACACTGGGATAAGTAAGATGGAACTGAAATACAAAAAGGAATGGAAGTGAACAGGACAAGAGCAGGACAAACCTATAATGGCAAACAAACACTGGGGAAACAATAAACACAAATAAACAGTGGCCTGTACTACGAAGCAGGGTTACTGGCTTATCGGAGTAACTTCTCGGAACCCCACTTTGTAGTACAGGCCCCAGGATGGCCAGTCACCTAATGGTCAAAACAAAACATGAGGGACAGGGCTGGATGAAGGCCAACCCTGACACATGCCATTATGAAAGAAAACAATGTCAACCCTACCCTTATTTCCAACTTAACAGTCAAAGATCATTGTTTTTTATTCAAAATTCTAGGATCAAATTACACTCATTAACTGTAACATTGCCCAAATATACTGCCTGAAATTAAATGCTGAGCAATTTATGTTACACGTATCACGATTAATAGGTTCTTGTTTATAGGCCAGGAGAATTCCATAAATAAAACAGCAATTCGCTGATAAAGTGACCCACCCTAAAATGTTAATGAAAATAATAAACTCTATAAAATACATGCAGAAATTTAAGCAGCCACTTCTGACCCTTACGGAACAGGCTCCATAAATACATAGTTTGACAAATCACGTGTGTCTCGTGTCGTGATAAATGCGGAGTGATATGAGGTCAAGCCGGTTGGAGTGGCTTGTGTAGTTCCGGCAAAAGCGGACATCTTGTGAAGTAAATGCAGAGTAGATAAGAGAAGGGGAAACAGGAACGGGGAAGTGGAGAGTGGCATCGGATACATTTAGATGTTTTGCTGAAGAGTGAACGCATAATTAGGCAAAGTTGAGAAGCAAGTAAAACCACGGAACGGTGGCTGCATTTTGGGCGCTGTGGATCGGGTGACGTCACTTCAAAGCAGGGTCTATTTTTTTATTCGGCTGGAAATTTCAACTCGGAACAGATTAGCTAGCTGCATCAGCTAGCTATCTAGCTAACGGTAGCTTTTATCGCAAATCCTCGGCCGAGAAAAAGAGAATGGCGCTTAAACGAATTCACAAGGTAAATGTCAATACCCGGTGTGCACGCGAAGTGTGTTTTGACGGAAGTTAGCGAATCGTTGCGTTAAACGCTGTGTCGGTTTGCGTGGAGAGCAGGCCCAGTTCTTTAGCCGGTAAGCTAACTTGGCACATCGCGCCCTCGCCTCGCTGTTGAATGTTAAGTGTCGTCGCGTTTATTTCCTTCAGTCATTATTTTGGCGTGACCACCAGTTTAAAGTTGTTAATGCGTGGCCGTATGTACAGTAGTTTTCTCGTTTTTGTTATTTCCCTGAGGATGATGGCCGCCTGATGCTTCCCCTAGTTGCTGCTCTGCGCCAACACGAGTCAGCGTCCGAAGTCCGTCCAAATGCAAGGAGGATTACACTAAACTTTGTTTTTTATTATTTGGATTCCCTTTAAGCTTTGAATGACACCCCCCTCGCAATATATCTTCTTGAGCACGCAATGTGATCTAGCTGGGTGATTGTGGTTTTCGTCCTTGTTGTTGATGATGATTGTATAACGCTATAACATAGTATAACAGTATGTTGGGAATCCTGTGTATGTTACATTTTGTCGTTGAGTAACTTAGTTAGAATGTGATTTATATGTAACGCTACTGGACCGCCAAAGGGACTCACTCCGACCGAATCCTACAAGTGTAAGTTGTGCCCCCCCCCCCCGCTGTTAAATTAGCTCTCGCCCGATTAGCGCTTATCTTCCCAAGCATTT
>JAODUD010000015.1:462395-475726 GCA_026784285.1 Stomatorhinus walkeri | reverse complement strand
ACCGTGGGGGTTAATTGAATGGACAGTCTCTTGTAAAGTGTCTGTTAAAGACAGTGTCAAATGTAAGGACTGTTTCATATTATGCAGATTAGACTTTTCCTGGAATATCACCTAGGTGCATCGTAGATGGATAGGAGGGATTTTGTAAGATGATTGGCTACTGCCATGTTACCATGACAAAACAAGCTCATATAGGTTGACGATGGTTTGGGCTGCTTGTTCATATTGGGGGGTGCATTGCTTGTGTGAACATGATATATGAGATGTTGTTTACGCAAGACTTTAATTTTACTACCCTGTAGCCCTGCAATATGCCAGTCACCCAGTGCGTTTAGTGATTTGCTAGCATGAGAGTTGGGTGGGATCGGTGTGTGAATTTGAAGCTGTCTTTTTTTTTTTTTTTTTTTTTTTTTTGGTTAGTGTTATTGACTGTCTGGTTCAGGTTTACTCGTTGAGTGTGTTTTGCCGTAGTTGTAGAGAGAGAATTTCTGGTGATACTAGATCTCGCTCTTCATGTTTAACCTTCTCAGGGGAGCATGTAGAATTTTGTCCTGTGATTTGCAAAACATCAGATATTATGCTGTTTGTATATGTATCAGCTGTTCCCTTCAGGGTAACCTTAACAGGCAGTTCATAATGAGTTCGTGTTGAGAGGCCCTGAAATTACAGGGCTTGGAGTTTAAAGGTGCACTGCAGTTTCTGGAATAGCTAAAGGAAGTATGCCCAGGGGCCAGTTTTACAAAATTCTTAGGTCTGTGTTAGAAAAACAGGCTCTCCAGTTAGCGACGGTTCATCCTCTGCCATTGTGGACAATACCAACTGCCTGTACCCCCCTGCCATATCCCCACCAACAAAAAAACTTCCCTAAAAATAGCAGTAGCATTTCCACCTCCCTAGTTCCATATCACCAACCATGGTACTCCTTTCTCCACTTTGTTGGGGGAAAGTAAGATGGCCTTATTACCCTGTATTTGGTGCTTGTATTCTGAAAAATTGCTGTTGTTAATACCAGGTGCTGCTTATTTAATTATTATTCTCATCCTCAAAGAATGAATGTTGGGGATTCAAAAGTTTTTTTTATGAGGTCCACTATTTTAGTTTCTCTACTAGGTGGACATCAAAACACAAGAACTGTTTGGTATTCTGCAAGCATATCTAAATTTCCTGATTAAACATGTCAATGGATTAAATTTGATTGAAACAAAACAGCCGAACAAGATTTGTTGTTCCTTAAGTGTCTCCTTATAGTATGAACAGTCTTGTTTCCATCGCAGTGCTATCACCTTGGCCATGTAGTCATTTGTAACATTGTAGTATTTCAAGAATGTTTTGTCGTTCATAATAACTGCCATATGGCTCACGTGAAAATTAAGCAGTACCCTTATTTTGGAAATATGCCTAGTGGGATAAGATATTGGCCTTTGTGGTTGGTTTGCTTTGTAATTTGAGAAACCGTGATTTATTTTAAATGACACTTCAGTGTGAAAGCAGCTAAGCATGATTTCTGTTAATGCAAGATAAATATGGTAATGTGGCACCATATTTCATGCAATTTGAGCTTTATGTGTAGAGTCAAATTGTAACTTTGATAAATGATGCCTTTGTTTGGGTTGGTGAAAGAAATGTAAACGTGACCACAGGTGTCAGAGAACAGCTGAGCTGGGCTTGGAAAGCGATGGGGGCCGGTGTTACTGAATGCCGTCTCAGTGCTGGCAGGGTGCCAGGGAGCCGGCCTCTCTGCAGTGCTTGGGTCATGCTCTCGCAGTCATCTTTGGAATCGGTTGGTCTTTGAGATTTCAGTTGGCATCATGCCACAAGGCACCTGTCACGTGATAAGGGAGCCTTCTTGGTAAAGGTACACACACTGCACTGGTCGCTCCGCCATACGGTGTTGTGGTGGTCTGCTTCCAGCTAGTTGCCGTGAATAAGGCCAGCATAGGGTTTATCTTTGTGAATGTAAGGGTTAATGCAGTCCAAGCTGTCCATTATACTTTTTAAATGCATTGCTATGGAAGCAAGGAATTTATTGAGCCATTGTCTTTCTGTATCTCTTGGTGTTCAGGTGCATTAGAGGTAAACACAAACTTATTTTCTTGTTTACCAGTTTATTAAAACCACAGTTGTAAACCATCTCATTTAGGTAGGTTAAACAGGAGTGTACAGCATGACTGGTCTGTAAGTGCATTACATTGGTAAATCAGTTTGGTACTTAATCACTGACCACAGGTCCTGGTCCAAAGTTTGAAGCACTGTTGCTGTCTAAGTGATCTGTAGCAATATCTTAGCTTTTGTAGTTTTTGTTACGTAACAATAGAATGAAATATCATAATTGTGCATTGATTTACTGCTGTTATTTGCCTTGTCTGTACTACATGTGCAGTTATAGAAAATCAATCGGCATCCTTCATATTTGAGAAATCAGTAGTAGGGCTGCACAATTAATCGTACAAAAACCTTGATCTCGATTCACCCCTCTGTGCGATCTCATTTCTAAATTACAACAGTTTTTACATTATATTACATCAGCTGGATCAGAACAAGCGTTACTTTTGCCCAGTCTCAAGCTTTCCATAATTCTGCATTCTCTTTAAAGGGCACTTTTCCACCGCATCAAGGTACCTTTCTTTTGGTACTTCTAGAAAGTACCATAAATACAGTACTTCAAGGTGTTGCTTTTCCACTGCCATAAAATATGCCGGTCCTGGATCAATTCTTTTAGGCACAGTCATGTTTTATTGTTTCCTTTTGAACTTTGAGCACAATAAATGTTTAAACTTAAGGGAACAATCATTATAAGGAATTGTGATCTCAGTGCTAAACAAAAGAATTACGATTCACATTTTTCCCTGAATCATGCAGCACTATTCAGTAGTAACGTGATAAAAGATTGGTTATGGTCCTTATATTATGTAGATGCACTGATACCATTTTTTTCTGTTACGATACCGATATCTGGGCTTTGGGTATTGGCCGATACTGAGTACCGATCCCATACTCGCTATGTGGAAGAGACTGTGATCTTTCTTTTATGTGTAAGGCAACATCAGGCTTAAATTAAGCCTTAAACAATGTTTTTCTACCTTTGTAAAACCAAATGTAAGACATGCATATATACGCAATGTGCAAGTGTTAAATTTATATATTCTGTATAATGGGGCTTATACTATATAATGACAAGTTAATAAATTTGTGTGTGTGTGTGTAAATGGTCTTTGAGGAACAAAACATTGACTGTAAATGCTGATTTATACTTCTGGATCAAATCGATGCTGTAAGTACGACATAGCCATTAACCCTACTCCATAGCTTTAGGTGTGCTTCCCCAGAAGTGTAACTACATGTTGCAGCAACTGTGGTTAGTCTGGGTTTTTTTTTTTTTATAGGAGCAAAGAAAGAGTACACCTAGGTGTACTTATATTGCTGATTGAACCTGAAGCGTTAGTTGTATCTAACATTAAATCATTTTAATGTTGGATATAAATACCGCTACAGTTTAGTTTTTGCTCTCTTCTCGAGAATTTGCGTTGGTTAGTTGTTGCCATCTTTCTCTGCTAGCATTAGCAAACTCTATACTCTGCACTATGGTGTGTCTCTAGATGTTTGATCAGATTGCTAGTGCTGTCCCTTTCTCCTCTTAACACTTTAGTAGAAAAGCTTACAGTCCGCTTTCCTTCTGATGTCGTCCCTTATCTTAAAATATGCACAAACTGCTGATATCCTCAGCATTTACTCGCCAGTTTTCCATTGCCAGTGTTCTGTGCATTTATCCTTCCCAAATGTCCGCGGGTGAGAAATGTCTTGCTAGATGCCAAAAAAAAGAAAAAATGCCATGGCTTTGAGTTTCATTGTAATGTTGCGAATAATTGGTATCGGTTCTTGGTATCGGACAATTTTTACAAGTGTGCATATGAGTACATTATCGGGCAGATATCCGATGCTGGTATCGGTATCAGTCCATCCATGTTATATTGTTGACTTTGAAACTTGGCCAGATGCAGCACATTTGAATAGGCCTTTTGAAGTTGTACCATTTCCACATTCCGTTGAAAGCAGGAAATAATGTCAAATTTGACTATTAAAATCTAAGTTTGGCATCTGCTTGTGGTAATTTAGTTTTGATATGAAGAGTTCTTCAGTATATACGTCCAACCACACTGGGAATGACTAGTTTTTAATAATAATTGATCAAAATGACCTCAAACTGGCTAATAGTGGGTATATGTATGTAAAAAAATGGCAGAACACAGGTTCTAGTGAGTCAGGGCTGCAGCAGCCTGCCTCTATCACAGCTGGCCAATGACGTCATTGGCAAAAGCAGCCGCGTCTGGGCTGTGTGGCCCACGCTGTCATGTAGGTGATTCCGCTGGGCTGTCTAGCATTGGTTTGTATAGTTTTGGTTTGTATAGTTGTGGCAGGGACAGGCTGAAATGAATGCTGGGGAGGTGCAGAAGAACAATGCAGGGTCTGTAATGTCAGTGAATGCCTGGCCTGTACGTACATTTGCATATTTAACAGATGCTTGTGCCCAAAGCGACGTGCAAGTAGCATATTATGAAGTACCTGCTGTCGAGGAGTCAGCTAAGGCACTAGGGCAACCAGGTTCCGCTTCCAATGAATACCCAGGTACTATTGCAAGCAGTAGTGGAGCAGGAGCTGCACATCATCTCCAAACAAACCAAGAACCAAGTGTAACATAAGATCATTCAGGGAATGAAGAGACATCTTGCTAGTAAATGAATTCATGGAACCGATGGGTCTTGAGGCATTTCTTGAAGTTCAAAGTGCACTGTTTTTGAGGTTCCCTGTGCTCGTGTCTCTGTAGAAATGGTGTGGTTGTTTTGGATTTTTTTTTTAAACTTTCTAAACAGATTTTTATTACCAAATGGTTAGGGAAGCACACTTGTGATTGATAGGTTACTGGCTCAAATTCCAGCCGAGCAATGCACCACTGAGGTACCCTGAGCAAGGTACCGTCCCCAAGCACTGCTCCCTGGGTGCTGAAGTAGCTGCCCCCTGGTACAATGTTACAATGTCACATATGAGCTAAATGTAGAAGACACATTTCATTATTGTACACTGTGTGCTGTGGTGTGTCAACATTGACAATCACTTTCACTTTTTCAAAAGAGAGGCTGCACTCATGATGGCCGCCTGAAACGCAGCCAGAGCAGAGTTAAGCATCTCGCCCAGCTGAGGGCAGGTGTGCTTAAACATGGAAGGACAGGAGTGCCAGGCAAGTCCTAGCTAAGCGAAAAGACCAAAAACCACAAAAGTCCCCAAAGCAGGCCGTTGGTGTTAGACACAGCAGCATCCTATGTTGTACAGTGTAGCTGGAACCTCATTCATTCAGTATCTGTCTAAATGACACTATTAGTGATCTTGCAGGAGATGCTTAATGGATGGTGCTTGTCTGACAATTAGCGTGTCATAAGTAGGAGACAAACAGGAAACTGTTGAGTATATTCAAGAGGTAACAAGGAGATTGAATGTGCCTTGTGAATCGAAAGAGTTAATCTCTCCGTAGGAGCTGAATGACTTGGCCCGAGACCCACCGGCACAGTGTTCAGCAGGCCCAGTTGGTGATGACAGTAAGCGCCGCCTACCCCAGAGCCACTGCATGGAGCCCGTGCTGCTGTGCCCATCTCTGACAGTGCCTCTGTTCTTTCTCTTCCAGTGTTTCACTGGCAAGCTACAATCATGGGACCCGTAAGTATCCCCCGGAGCGCCTTTGGACACCAGCCGCACACTCGGCCAGCCTCGTTCACGGTTTTTTCGCCTTTCCTCAGAACGACAGTCCGTATCAGGGTGGCGTTTTCTTCTTGACAATTCATTTTCCTACTGACTACCCTTTCAAACCCCCTAAGGCAAGTACCCACTCGTAGGGGCTTTCCCCTCTGTCTCCTCCAGGGTATTATATAGTTGCATATGCAAAGTATATTGATCTATTTTTGATAGCAGCTGAAATTTTGGTCAGTTGTGTCGAGCTTATGGTGCGTCTCTGCTCCTGAGTTTTGTCGCATAACTCTACTGAGGAAATTTAGCTTTCTCGCACTGCTTAAAGTTTGTCACTGTCAGTGAAGGGTCTCTTTGCAGAATGCAGGCTAGAATATCTCTTCCCCTTTCCTCTAGGTCGCGTTTACCACAAGAATTTACCATCCAAATATTAACAGTAATGGCAGCATCTGCCTGGATATTTTGAGATCCCAGTGGTCTCCTGCTTTAACTATTTCTAAAGGTGAGATGGTTCTCTGCATGCCTGCTCAGTGGCAGTTGGCCTGCCCAACCAGCATTACTAGGGGGTGGGTTGACGTTAGGCGTATTGAGGATGTGTAGTAAATGAGGATGCTAGTGAAGATGTTAGCATGCTCCTTGTTGGATCTGCTGTCCAGCCCAATAAGTAAAGTGTTGGGTAAATCATACACGTTGTGCTGCCTACGTTCGGCTGTGGGATTTCTCTATGGGGGAGTGCATCACGGAGCTGTGTGTGTACCAACGGCCTGTCTTCTCTTGCAGTTCTGTTGTCCATTTGTTCCCTCCTATGCGACCCAAACCCCGACGATCCACTAGTGCCGGAGATAGCGCGTATCTACAAAACAGATAATGAAAAGTAAGCCTGTTTCCACACAGAGAGCGTGCTTTAGCGGTTCCGCTCAAGCAAGCTGCCCGCTGTGACGGCGGGAAGGGTCCGGGGAGCATGCTGTGTTGGGCGTGGCCTGTGACGCCGCGCTCATTCTGCCTCATTAGGTACAACAGGCTAGCGAGGGAATGGACAGAAAAGTATGCCTCGCTTTAGGGTAAGGAGCCTGGCATGGGCGTGTGCCATGGTTTGGCTAGAGGGCGCTGGGGAGATCTCGCCCCGCCAGGCTTGAGTTCGTCAAGGGGGGGGGCAAGGAAGCAGGAAGTCCACAGCCTGGCTGCGGGCCAGTTAACCTGTTGACATTAACAGCTTGCTGTAGGTTAAAAAAAATTGTACTCTGTAACTGGGATGTGTTATAAAGCTCTCATAACCACCTTGAGGTTTTTTGGGTCGGTGGTTTTCTCACAAGGTCTGCAGGGCGTGTGAATTGGGGTGGGGGGGTAACTGCTTAGTTTATTGAATGAGGGATTTAAAAGGCTGTCTGCATGGTTTATGGGAGTCTGCAGTTTAGTCCCTGTGAGGCAAAGTGTCTGCAGTGCTATTCGCTGCAGTGTACTGAATTTGCAGTTGAGGAACTGTCGACGTTGCCCTGTTTGGAGCTCAGATGGGACTCTCCAATCTCTGTACCATCTGAATTGAGTGCTGCTGCTGTCAGGCAGCCATTTGCACCCTGCATTTGACATCACCCTGTTGAAAAGTGCTTAGGTGCCGTTAGCTTGTGCTTAAATTCTATAAACCAGCTTGGATCCTGATTGGCTGGATTCAGTCCTTTGGCTGCTGTGTTCTTGGGTTTGCTGTGTAGGGCCCTCGCAGAATACATGTCAAAAAAACTGTGAATGCAATTCTGAGGTTTGTTTCTCTTGTTTTAAGGTACAACAGAATAGCTCGGGAATGGACCCAGAAGTATGCCATGTGATGCTGTCTAGTGGGAGTTGGGACAAGCTGCATTATAGCTGGAATAAACTTCAAATTACTGGTTTGTTTCTTTTTCATTTTTCTTTTGCTGCTTCCTCATATCAGGCCATATCTCCTGGTGTTTTTTTTGTTTTTTTTTTTTTTTTTTTTTTGCCCCTACGTCCATCCACATGCTCTTAAGGCGACTGCACCCTCAGCTGTGGACATGACAGCAAAGCATGTCAGCAAACGGTCGCTCTGTTACGAGGGGCTTGCAGCACGCGCTGAAGACGCCGCCGCTGGTGGGGGGCCATGCCCCCACTGCCCCCTCCTCTTCAGGATCCCCCTCGCTGCTGGGATGGCGGTAATTTCCCCCCCCCCCCCCCTCCCTAAAAGCATTTCTGATGGCATTTTGAAAGACAGGGCCTCTGAGCATGTATTTTATGCACATAACGGACCGTGTGGAGGAGAGCTGTTGAGGGGCCGTACCAGCAGTGAAACAGGAGTGCTGTATTTTATGCATGTTAATGAATAACTCCTTCAATATTCTGCTGACCGCGGGAATTTTGGGAGGGTTGGGGTTAACGCATTAGGGCCAGAACTTTCGTTTTTGTTTTGTTTTTAGAAGTGAGCTATTGGTTAATCAATCTTCCACAACACTGTTCCCTCCCAGCACTGAATCTGTGATGCAAAGCTCTCAATGGTTGACCGATCAACTAATAGCTCTGCTAGATATTTTATTTTCCTTAATAAAGTTGCGTAAACTGATTTTGTTTTGTCTGGTGTCTTTGTACCTAATATGTGGGACTCCTTTGGAATTTCACAGTACGAGTTAAGTCAAATGCTATTGCATCAGTTGTAATTTAGAGTGACTGATTTATATCTCCGAGACGGTAGATAGTATTCTGAAGTTCACCATACAAAATGTTTAACATTTATAAGTTAAGCACACTGAAGGCTGGGGGTGAGTCCTTGTTATTTGTGGAAATGCACACGTTTGTCTGTAGGCAGAGAGAAGTGACACATTCGGGTAGCTATAGCACAGAATCCTGGGTAGCTGTTCATGTGCATGTACTTCCTGTTCTTTAACGTCTGGAATCGTGCAGAGCGGTGTCTCCCGCCCAGTCTATGCCTTTGCTCCTTCCGTCGGGTTGCTGGGAGGAACCTTAAATGTGGACTGTCTGGGTTGGCCAAGGACCGGCCTGGGAAAAACCAATATTAAGCATTTGAAGAATTCAATTCAAACACCTTGTTCTGTGTCTCTCTAAGATGCCTTTTAAACATCAAAAAACAAAAAAATGTATTTAAAGCCCAATGTAATGCGTAAGTAACTTTAGAGTATTTTATGATGTTTCTGCATTTTACTTTTTACTGAGGATCTGTTTTAACGTGTAAATCCCATATTTGTAAAACGGCCTATAAAATTATACACTGGTATTTTACTTTAAATGAATCATGTCACTTATTCATTAACAGCAAATGTCCTGGAAAATCCCCAGATTTACTTTTTTTAGTTTATTTTTGAAAATCTGCTTATCCGTTAGTTTTTTTGTTTATTTGAAAGTGACTGCATGAGTTAGAAAAGCATTTTTTCCCACTTTTTATAATAAAAAAAATATTAACCACAATATTAACATACTCCAATGTTATATCCTCCATCTCTGCTGGTGAGATGGTTTATAACATGCAGGACATCTGAAGCTTTTTTTTTTTCCATGAATACATGATTCATAAGTACACCAAATATAACCGTTTACGCCATACTGGCATTAATATTACTGGCAAAAACAAAACTCCACCTTCCGAAGGCCTATAAAAACAAACGAAACCCACCAGGCTATTGTAGCCGAACTATTGGGTTTATCAGTTTCACTGTGTTGTACAGACTACATTCCTCAAGTTCTGAACTGTAGAACTTGTCTTTACAAACCATTATTCATCCAGCATCTATGGGCCTTTCAGATTTCAGCAGGCAAAGTTATAGGTGAAGAGGAGCAACATCCCCTCTGTCTACACGAACATCATATCTGATATAATATGAAAAATATATGTTCAAAAATGGCAAAGCAAGAGGCAGAGAAGACAAACGGGTACAAAACTACAATTTAGTAAAAAGTGAAAATAGAGAACTGTGCCTTACAGGCAAAAGGTTAGTCTTTGAGGTGTAACCATTTGACATAAAACATGCAGCAGGAAATATCATGACTGAAATAGTTTGTCATGGCTTCTGGTTTTTTACAAAAAGGGACGGTGACGCTGCTGTGGGTGGTCAGCCTCTCAGGTCCTTTCCAGCCATGTAGGAAGTGCTGGTATTCAGGCAATTCGCACCCAGATTCCATGAAAAGAAAATCTGACTCACCGTCTTTCTTGAACCAGGACTTTTATGAAACCAAATGTGCATGGCAACGTCAACTAAGACAGAGTCCATTCTGACGTTTGTCAAGTTCACTGTGCTCTGGCTCCCCCTGCTGGAGCAGAAGAACTACAACGTTTTCTCCATTTCTGTAGTCCCAACAACTTGGTACTATAGCTTTATAAATGTACAAAGTCCAAACAGGACTCCTCGTGGTAGTAAAATGTATCTTTGAAACCATGTTGATGTATTTCAGCATGTGTACAATGATACATTTTTGTAGAAATTGTCAACAGGCTTTCCCTGTATTCAAGTAAGACAGTTGACACTATGCTTGTACTTTCAGTAGGTGAGCTCAGTAATTCACACAGCATGGTTACACATTTTAAAATGTAACAGTTATTGAGTATCCTTCAGAAAATGTCTGCATGTCTGCCATATCTTCAGGTTATTTTTAGCGGACGAACTCTGCCTTGTCCGCCAAAAGCTGTAGATGGTCCATAATGGGACAGGTCCAGGTACTGCCCCCACCCCAGGCTAGTGCAGGGCCTGATTAAGGATCAGTGTTCCCCTTCGAGGCAGGAGCCATGCTCCTTTAGGGTGACCCCACCCCCGTCATGCACGCCCTGATAAGGACGGACAGCTGCGAAAGCAGGTAAAAGCGAAAAGAATGGATGAAAGATGAAAAATATGGGGATGAAGAGAGAAGTACAAAGAAAGGGAATGAAAAAAAATGACAGTCAGAATCTAAGATCGCGATATAATTAACATAAATATGTTTTGCTTTGTTGAGAACTCTGGGCATTGTGCATGCTGCCCTGCAATATTGCCACTTTCATATCGTCATACTGCCCAGACATTATACCGTCGTATACGGTATATTATTTTACAATACACTTCTGACTGTATTTAGAAATCTTGGTGAAAAAATTCGTAATAGGGGTTTAAATTTCGCTAAAACATTTTTATCGTAAAAATCATATTTATCACGAAAAATCATCACATCAAATATCAGAAATTTCCCCAATATTATACTGTGACATATTAACTTGTATCCAGGTTGGTCCCAGAAAGGGTGCTGTCACGTGATTAAAATGTCATTTAGCAGGCATATAAATCGAAGCCCCCTGCTTTCCTATTGGCTGATATTGCTTCTTTTACATATTAATTGGTGAGTGGTGACCTCCCAGCTTCACTCACACAAGCAGAAATTAAGTATCTTAACACTAGTATGTTCTGCATTCGTCCAGCTGTATTTACTGGAGCAATTCAGGTTAAAAATACTTCTATTGCACATCTTTTTGGTTTTTGCATGACTAGGCCATGACCTTAATCTTCTATCAGGAGAATGCCCCCGCTGGTTTGTTAAGGAAACATCTCAGAGTCAAATTCGCCCTGAATTGAATGAATGAATTTAACCAGGAAAACACTGAAATGCGCAGCCCAAGCGAGTCTACAGAAAGATGCACTGCAAATAACCGCGCTGTCCCTAGAGGCCACCAGGGGAAGGACAACCCAACCGTGCAATAGAGGGCAGGGTGCTGTTTCATTTAGAGAACTGTGATGCAGCGATCAAATCCTACTCTCACAGCAATTTACAGGCATTAGCGAAATCCAAAGGGCAGTAAAACTGCTGATGGCCAGCAGGGGGCATCGTAGTCAACAAACCAGGCTGATTTGTACATAGCTGCTGTGTTACCCTTCAAAGACATATTTTACTCCAAGAACCTCTAAAAAAACAAGTGCAGCAGTATAATCCAAGTCAAGTGAATTTTTGTAGGATAGGAGGATAGAAAAAACCGAGTAGATTATGTCCCTTTTCTGTTACCTGTGATCTGGTTAAAATCCGAGGGTGCTGACAAATTCCAGGTGGTCCAGAACGCCTGGAAAATGACCTTCTGCAGGGTGTGAAACGCCAGACTAATTCCAGCCATCCCAAGGGCCTCTAGAAGCTCCTCCTGAGTATCATGGGACACCTACAGTCCAGAGAAGCAGTCACCATGCCGCCCCAGCAGGAGCACAAAACTACAGTCTCAGAAACATCATGAAGTGCATCCTACACATATGAGTCAGGGCACTGTGACAGGTTAGCGATGGCGCTGAGAAAAGCACCTACTGCTCTATTATCCTGTACAATTTCTACAGTACGACTTGGGCAAAGCTGAACATACGACGAAAAGTGAAATGAGTCAGCTGATGTTTGCTGGTTTACTTGACAACTTCAGCCCACGTATAGATTTTTAGCAGATACGATGGCCGGGTGTGGTGGTGGGGAGTCAGTAGAGATGCATAAGAGCTGATATGTACTAAGACTGATGTCATGCACGTGGATAGAGGCCTCATTTTAGGGGTCTGGCAGGACTCCGTACCTTATAGTGACCCCGTTGTGCCCTTGTTGGCGATGGCAGGTCAATCTGCCCTTCATGGCCAACCAGCTTCTCCCAGCTCAGCTCACGTTGCCGGGGCTCCATCCCCGACAGCCTTGTGGAGCCTGCGAGGACCCAGCACGGTTCACTGAGGGCCACGGGATGTCGGCGTCCTCCGGATACATGCCCCGACGATGCTAGCGCTAATGCTAATGGCATTGGCGAGTGAAGTTACCTTCTGGACGTGTCATGGGGGAGCGGGAAGCCTCGATCGGGGTGTCGCATCGCTGTGGACAACAAAAGGGGGGAAATCGTGGAAAGATGAGTTGGGCATTGTAGCAGTAAGTGGCAGGGCTGGTACAACATGGGAGAGAACAGCAAAGTACTTTTACATATGAGGAATTTACTTCAGCGTATCAAGCAAAACCAACAAGGACAATCAACATAAACTATATACAGAACTATGCAATTTTTAGACAGTCAAAGAATTTTTTTTGTCATCTTAGCAGTTAATCTTAGCAGGGGGGGCAGCATGTGTGCTTGTAATCACAAGGTCACCGGTTCAAACCCAGCCTCAGCCTGTCTGTGGGTCCTTGAGCAGGGCCCTTAACCCCCAGCTCCCTGGGCGCCACATAGTACCATGCATAAGCAAAATAATGAGCTGAGTACAGATCATGAGCAGCGGGTGGATACGTCGGCAGGGGGGGGGGGGCAGAAGGATGGACGACGGACAGATTTAGTGGTTATTGATTTGCTAGGTGCTGTAGAGAAAAAAAAAACAGTATTTGAGGTGTGTGGTTTTGGTCTTGATAGAATTCACTCTCTCGCTGAAAAGGGAGTGAGCAGCCCGTGCTAATGAATGCCGGCAGTGTTCACTCCGCAGCGCTGTCATCCCGGAAGTGCTCCCCCCAGGCTTTGTTAGTGAACGTTCACTAGTGACGATGACGTCGCCCACCGCCACGGTGCCGTGATTAGTGAAGCTCACCGCCTCAGCTGGGGTGACCCCCGGGCGGTTGGGGTCGACTTCCTCATCACCCATCTCTGCTGTGCAATGTGGCTTGTCTCTGCAGTGGGGGGGGCG
>JAODUD010000015.1:388459-406447 GCA_026784285.1 Stomatorhinus walkeri | reverse complement strand
CCCCGAACCCCACGGCCACCCCCGCGCTCCACTCCTGACAGAGCTTACACTCTTACAGCCCCCCAAGGATGCCCCTGCTGAGTGTTACTGGAATTATGTCTCCATTTATCGCAGTCCCAGAGTGCGCCGCCCCAGATAATGAAAATAAGAGAGAGACGGCGCGAGAGAGCGCACAAAAACAAGACTTTTAGGATCCAGGACAGCAGCGATCAGGAGGGCAGCTACCGGTTTCTCTGGCCGCTATTCCGCACGTCGTCAATGAATTCTGCCAGGCTGAATAGCGAATATCTGCTCACTGCCCCACCGCTCCCGGGCATCTTGTCAGGAATCTCCAGGAGGACGCCCCTAGTATATCTGAGCTTCGTGATTCTCAATACTGTTCCACTTAGTGGTGAGGAGGTGGTGCGTGGCTCAGGGTTTAGGCTTCTGTGCCAGGAGGCCGCTGGTTCAAGGCCCAGCCTCAGCAGAGTAATCGCATGCCCATTGGACTAAAACACATTTCCACTGAGCAAGGCCCTTATCCCCCAAAGGAGCTAGATAAATTGCCTGAACTTTCACTCTATACATGTGTTTGTGTGTATGTCTTTAAGAAGAGCATGTGGGATATGCAAGAAGATGCATTCCCATGTACATATAGGGCTACTTGTATAATTGACAAATAAAGGATCATTTCCATTTCAAGAGATACAGATGCTTGCAGCACCGCTGCCATCAAAGACAATCATATGAGCCACAAAGCAACAGACAGCTCCGAAATCCCAAATTCCATTATGTTTTTACGGTTCCAAACCTGCAAGAGCTGCGTCCCCTCCCGCCAGGGGGCAGAGCATGATCCTACACCCGTCGTGTACCCTGGGGCTGGTTCCTCCACACGGCGGCACTGGATGGTCTCTCCTAGGTGGGTGGGTGTGACTAGTGGGACCATGGGAGCAGACACGCCTACTGCGTGGGCTTCAGGGAATGTGCCAGCTGGTGAATAAAGATCAGCTCCCGTGACAGCTTCTCACTCCCTCAATTACCCAGAAGCCTCCGGGCTGAGACGGCTTCATTCTGCAAATCCACATGCACCTTTCCCGGATAAAGCGACGCGGACAAGCATGCCATCCTTCTGTGAAGACTGCATGCACTAACACTTCTAAGTAGCTATTTAGCTAAACTGCAGTTAGCGTACAACTAGAATCGTCAAGTTTATCTTTAAAAATGTATGTTTCGTGAGGGGGGGGGGGGGGAGCACGATTACAACTCAGCAAACTGTCAGATACCACTGCGTGGGCGAGCCAGTGCGAGCGAGCGAGCGTGTGTGCAAGAATTTCAGTAACCACATCAGCTCTGCAGGGTCTGAGCTCTGCCAGCGACCATCGCAGAGGCGGGTAAAGATGGAAAAGGCCATCAGCGAGGACACCTGGGGTCTGCACCCCCAACTTGGTCACCCTTCATTAACAGACACGTGTGTGCACACACCTGACAACATCACGCTCTTACAACACCTAACCTGGTACAGTTCACCAAACCCATATCAGTCCATGAAAGGGACACAAGCTGCCCCCTGTGCGTTTGATTATCTTAAACGTTTTATTTCCCTGCAGCTTACAGCATTATCTAAAAGTCTGTCTATCCAGCAACACTTTAGGCGCGTTTCCACAGCACCAAGTATTTTTGGTACTTGTGCTTTTCTATTGACTTTCAATCTATTACCAGTACCAAAAGTTCCATTTCCTAAAGTGCCAACCCAACAGGGTTGGTACTTTGGTACTTTTGAGTGGGACTTGAAACGCTTTCTTTGTCGACTGGTTATGTAAACACTGCCTTAAACACAGTTGCAAACTCAAAAAACAACAATTAACAAAGTGAATAACAACACAAGGATCCAGATGGCATTAAAAGAAATTTACAAAGTACTTTGTTTAATGTACTAGGATGTGTTTAAATACTCCAGGATCCTAGCAATGTCATTCTGTTGTAAATATAGCAATGTCATTTTGTTGTGATAAATACTGGGGTATTTATAAAGTGAAAAACAGAACTTCATAAATTTCTCAGAAACCCGTCTACAAGTGATTAAAACAGCAAGGATGAAAATGATTACGATTGTTTCAGAGAACTTGCAGTGCTCATGCAAAAAGCAGCGGAGGTAAAATTTACACTTTTAAACATAAATTAGATCATCTATAAAAGGAATAATTGAAATTGCAGAGCTTGCTAAGTTTTTTTCCCGATGACAGAGGAAAAAATATTTTAGTGAAACTACAGCCCTCAGGCTATAATATCCATACAGAACTGAAAATAAGAAAGACCCTTATTTTAATAAAGCTGAATAATAAACAGAGCCCTATAATAAACTACAGCCATTTTTCAAATTCAGTACAAAATACCACGCCCCGCAAAATGTCAGTCCCAGTTTTTAGGCCAGTGAAAAACTAACACCTTCAAGTACCATAGTTTGTCGAAGTGGTGCAGCAAGCAGAAAATATTGGAGAGATCTGCATCTTAAATGTCAGTGCTGTGGCATTCACTACGCATCATAAAGTGTGTCATACTGGTGTGATACACTGAGTAATATCATGCCACCTTGTATGGGAGGAAGCAGAACACAGGACCTGTACATCATGCATTTACCTTGATGCTGTAATGCTGGTTGATGTGCTCATCTCACATACTGACATCACTAGAAAAAAGGCTTTACTTTCAAAATACTAACAGGCTGACTCAGATTACACATCCTACTCGACCGATAAGAGGGCTTTACGCGTCCTTTCGGATCAGCGCTAACGCTGCTGACATTAACACGCGCGTCCGACTTCCTCCTTGGCGATCGGCTCCGCCGAGTTTCACCAGGTTCTCTAGCCCACGCTTGAATTTTCATATTTGAATAAGCGGGGAAGATAAAAACGACGATGGAGCCAAACAGAGGGTCATTCTTAGAAATACAAGAACCCAGCTGACCCTGCAACGCCCCGCGCACACAGTTTTCTGCCATTGGACTCCTCCAGCCTGCTTTCTGCTCAGAAGTATTTTTGGAGATCCCTCGCTAGTGCTTTTCCAGTCGCATTAATAAATTTTATTGCTTCTTCGAGGAAGAAAGTTGAATTTGGATGTAAGTCTTCAGCATTCTGATTTATAGCTCTTGGACAGCCCAAGATGGGACACACTAGGCTTGCAGCCACCTCAACATTCACGTCACGGTCTGTTAATCGGGCTACAGGCCCTCCCCCTCTCTGTCTATCCAATCAAACGCAGCTGGTCGTCAAGAGCACCTGCTTGACAGCAGGTTTGCAGGCCCAAGCATGAACGGCGTTTGGGTGGACCAGCCGATGCCCGACAGGCTACCTCCACGCACCCTGCTTTCTCGAAACGGGGATTCTGGCAGTGCCAGGCATTAACTAATTTACCATCTGTACCATAGCTGTAGGTAAATATACCTTTCAGTCAAATTTTAAGTACATAAATGGACTCTGAGGAACATTTTTGTACTGATGGGGATACATTAATGTTGCTTGTACCTTGGGGATGTTCCTCAGAGTCCATATCTGTACCTAAAATTAGACTGAAAGGTATATTTACCTACAGTGAGGGTACAATTGGCAGACCCTTAAGGGTACAGCCCCAGTGATAAGCAAAGGTACAAATTAGTACCTTTTCTTCTGATAGTGCACAGCTCAACTAGAAGAAGCTTCCAGGAGGTCAGAGTAAGGTCAGCAGGCAAGACTGAAACACCGCAAGATAAATGTTTTTCAAAATCGTCAGCAAACAGGATGGGGTTCACAGACCCGACGGCGACTGTAGTACTCACCCGCACCAGAGAGGGCGCCATGCAGGAACACGCAGCCTTCACCAGCTTCAGGCACTTCTCATGGGACATGAAGTTGCACACTGTGTGGGGGGGGGGAAGGGCAAACTAAATTAGACACTTCAAGCAGGACACATACCACTATCATATCAGCTGTAACAAAAAAAAGGCATGGGGTTAAAACGGGGACATTGAAAGACTGGTTCTGCCAAGTCTAGTATTTGAACTGGCAACCTTCCGGTCACAGGCACAGTGCCCTAACCCACTGAGCCACACACACCGCCCCCACAATCTGGGAAACAGTGATGGTAGGTTTGGCCTATATGCACATTCCGACGACGGTGAACGTCTGTTCATCAACATGCAGGCGGCCCAAAAATCAAGGCTTCAACCTGGCAAACCTGTACCCCCCCCCCCCCCCAAAGGCCTAGATGGAGAGCAGCATGCTCAGAGCAGGGGCGGCTGGATTTCAGAGGAAGCATGTGAGAAAGTCAGGGGGGAAGCAATTATTCCTACAAGGGGGGCTGAGTTATTCCCGTTATTCCTGCCCTTGATCCCAGTGGGTCTGGTTATGTTGCTCACTGGAGACCCCAAAGCCCAGGGGGGGTCCTTGACATGCCCCAAAAAAGCTCTGCTTCCCCCAGATTTAATTACACCTTCCGTCACCTCCTCAGACAAGCTCACAGCTAACAGGGTCGTGCAGAGAAGGGTGGGAGCGGCAGGCAACGGCGATGTCGTGAATGAGCCTTCGATGCACGCCTCCCAAGCGAGGAACACCAGTCGGGATGTCCCACAGAAGCCGAGTTACGGTTTTCATACCCATCAGACGTACCAATGACCAAACGTGATAATATGGTAATAAATGTAGCATTAGGAGTTTCAGCCGCACTATCCACTGCTGATGGGGAGGCGTAGGGATTCCTCAAAAGATCAGCCATCTTCCTAGTTATCAAAGGCCCTTCCTGGGTTGCTGCTTCCTTACACTGGCGCTTCCTTTGATTAAAAACAAAGGCTGAATCCCAAGCCTGTGCCGGCGTTGCATCTGTTTGAAGGGCAGGACACTGACGGAGGCTGATCTCTCTCAGCGGCAGGGGCCCTTAATCGGACTTATCGCTCAGCGTGACAAACAGCCTTCTGGGTAATTAACGTTGAGCCGCCTCTGATGAGCAAACGGGGGAAAGTCGCAGGGTCCCAGAAGCGTCGCCGAGCCCAAAGCAGGGTAGCCACCGATTTTGTGCAAACTGGCCACGTCCACTTCGCGTCAGGCAGTGAAAATGTGTTTATTACCCAGGTCCTGCGCCTCCATTAGCCCATAAAGCATGCAGACCACACAGTGTTTACATGCTCTGGTTCAAGACGCCTCGCAAAGTTACAACGAAGCCCCGGCCTCCGGGCTCTGCACTTCTGCTGTGTAGCCAAGAGACGGACCCTGCTCACAATACTCAAAGAACCCCCCCACACCCCGGCTTTGGCATCCCCTCCATTTGGTGAACGAACTGTTGCCATGACAACCACAGGAGTCAATCACGACTCAGCAGCAGCGCGTTGCACAACAGCAGCTCCATCGGCGTCTGCCTAGCAACACCGTCATGGCGACCAGGCATCCCTCGCCGGGGCCCCGCCTCCGCGGCAGTCTGCGGCGAAGCTCAGACGCCGCGGCGAGCCACCCTGTGTCGCACTCCAACGCCATCCATTTGCTCCCGGGCCGAGACTCGGCACGCTCCTGTCAAACTCAGCGATTAAGACATTAGGGGGCCACTTCTGCAGCCCCCCACCCCCCGAAACCTGGGACACCTGGCAGAACAGACCTCAAGCCCCTCATGGCACACAGCCATACATCTACATCCAGCCTCCGCAGTCAGCCAAGAGCGGCTCGAACTTTACTCTAAGTAGCAGAGAAATGTGGAGAAGTGTAGAGCATTTTGGATATCTCACTCACACGGCCATAACCGAAGGCACCTAAGCCAGTACCGTCGTTTACTGACAACAAATAACCTCTAAACTCCACATCAGCAGTGTGGCCCAAATGGAGGGCGGTGGCTTGCCGCGACATTATCCAGCTGGCTGTAAAAAGAGGAAGAGGGGCTGCGTGTGGCCCCCCCAAGGCCCTGGGCGAGAGGAAGAGAGCCGTGGTTTTGGATTACCGTATCGGGTCAGCAATGGGTCTGCGTAACACCGACACTGCAAAAGCGGACTGCGCTTCCCACCAGCCTAGCCGAGAAATCGTCAGACAGGCCGACAGTCTCCCGGCCTCGTGACAAGCTAAATGAGATTAACGCTTCCCGCTGTCAGGCGGCTGTCGGGGATGCACGGCTCCAGATCCCTCTGAGGTGCTCCCGCTCACTACATCGAGGCCGCAGGTCGTCTCCCGCTCCACAGCGGGATGAAAATCGGGCACGGTGAAATACGCAGGGAACAGATGCCAGCAGCTCATCATTCAGGGATGGCTGAAGCTACGGTCATTTTGCCGGAGCTGGTGTTCGTGACAGCCATAACGACCCAACAGACTGAAAACTTGATTACATCAATGTTCGACTTCTACAGAGTGGAGGCTTTTGTTCAAACATCCCATCAGTCAGACGACTAACAGCAGCACGGGCCTCTAAGTCCCCACCATTAGATATTTTCTTTAACAACAGACACAGCCATGATTTTTAAGCCAAAGATATTTCAAGCCACACCATTATATACTGTGACAGACCACAGCCTTCCTGACTGTGAACCATATGCTCCTTCATATTATAATTATGCTAAATGGGGTAGAAACTGATCTCCCCAAGAGTCCAAAGAATGGATAAATGGTAAGCCAGTGTGTAGCTAACGCTCCACATCGCCCTCATGTGCATGCTCTCTGCCACTGCGGGTGAGAGGAATGATAAGGCAGGTGTGACCGTGAGTGGGCGTTGCTGATGTGTCCAGATATAGAGCGTGAAGAAGCAGAGTGCTGATGGTCTGACACCTTAAAAACCACTGCGCCATCCTACATCTCCCTGCCCCTTAACCGCCGAACGGAACTCCATCCAGCGCATCACACTGCCTTACGGCCCAGCGCTCTGTAACACCTGCAAACATCTCAACTGATCAAGACAGCCGCTCTCCTGAAAACACTGGCATCTGTACCAGCGTTCTGCAAAATACACTTACCAGCTAAATTTTTCATAAAATTCATTGTTAAGGCTGGTTTCCCTACCCAATAAAACGCCAGAAAAATCAATTTGTATGTAATCTATATGTATTCTTGCAACATTTTTAATATACAAATCACTGTCCGCGTCTGCAGCATAGGACACCTGACTGCTGAAAGCCTTAAGTAATTTGAATCCATACAGTGAAATAAACGCATCACATTTTGTCAATACATGCCCACCAGAAGTATGACACCATCTTTGTTAATGCAAACACAACCAAACCCCTTACGGTGCCAGAAACCAAACTGTACAAAGCTCCTTCTCCTCTGTCAATCAACACAAACAGACTCGTTTTGTCAATGAGTAAGAACTGAGGGTGTGGACCTCCTGTGATGCTTCACAGCTGTGATCATTGCACACGCGATGATTTTGTCCTGTCTGAATACACAGGCCACACCTGTGGCTGTGGATGAAGGCATGTGGGGGTGGAATATATCTGGAGGTCCAGGCTTCCAGGATTGACCCACCAGAGACTAGTCGCACTACATGACAGTCTTAGACATTCCAGGTTTCCTGAAAGGCACACTTTTTCCCACCGGCTTAATCCCACTGGTAGGCTTAGCATGCCGCTTGGGTGAGGTTGGCAAATTTCAGCCAGGACGGCAGGTTTCCTACTAAGATTAACTCCTAATGAAAAGAAAGTCGCGGCAATTACATTCTTAGAAAAGAAACAGAGGACAACCCACGCTAACCCTGTAGGCACACTCGTGACGCAAGAACCAAGCACTTTTCGTCGATGACTCCCGTCATGCTGCAACACTCTGTCCTGCGTTTAGTCAACGTGAGAGTCGCATTTATGGGGAAACTGCAAATCATGAATATTACAGCAGCTGATCTCACAACCACAAAGGGGCCTGAGACATCTGCAAATCTCCCAAGCAGATCCATATTTATTCAAGTCACAAAATGTGGGAATAGGAAAATTTGACCTATATAGGCTATACCATACTTACTTCAAGAAACATCGATTTATTTGAAAAAATAGATAAAGGGAAAAACAAGAAATATCCGAGACAAATCTGAAAGCGGGGCTTCGGTACCTTCCGTACCTGCATGTTTGGTATAATGTATGTACATTGTATACAGTTTACTAGTAACTGTAAGACAACTGTTTATCAACATTTAACAAAGAAAAACGCCGAAAAGTCACCTTCGCACAGGAAGCCGACCAGCCCCCATATGAAGTCGCTGCAGTGGTGGCAGAAGGTGGGCTTGGTCAGGGTCACCCTCCTGAAGCTGTGTCCCGGTCCGGCCAGCCGGCACCGCGCTCGGGCTCCCGGGGACTGCTGCGCCTTCCTGCGCCCCGACGGCGGGCTGGAGTTGGGGCTGCCGCCGTCCCCGTGTTTCTGCCGGCTGTTCTCCGCCATGCCGCGCCGGAAAAATAACTACGTATATACACACAATGCCTAGTCGCCGCCGAAACTTATTCGTCTGGATATAAATTGTTGTCTGTATACATGAATGAGTTCGACGTGATGTGAATAAGTGTCGGTGCGCGCTCGGCGCCGCACGCCGGTTATCTTCGCCGATGCCTTGCGTTTCCTGACGGCTAGGCTAGGCTAAGCTAACAGTCCTCCGCGGCTCATGACTGCGAGCGAGACGAGCTTCGGCGCGCCGGCAAGCCGCGGACGCCTGACCCTCCGGCGGCAGTGAGCACACGCCTTTAGGGTCCGCGACACGAGAACCGGGATCGCCCCGAGCCCGCGGGCTACTCGCGGAAATATCGCCTCTCGACGCGGCCGGTTACTCGGATCGATTCCACCAGGGTTAAGGCGAAGATCTGCCGCCGCTGGCAGCCGCTGCCGGAGCGCAGTAAACGATCGAGGCGAGGAGATGGCGAGGGGGGTTAGGCGTACTGGGGATGGTCTCCTTAACTGGGACAAAGTCACGAAACGCCGGATCCTCTTCAAAAGTAAAAGGAAGGGTGGATTAGAAAGATAAAAATAAATAAATACATTTAAATAGTTTAGGTCCAGGCTGGTTATGGTAAAAATGAAGAGCTGAGTGGCGTGCAGGAGCGATGACAGTCACATTACTCCCGGCTCGTCTGGCTGCTCTTCGCCGGCGGGCATGGAGTTAAAAAACACAGCAAAACAAAACAAGAAGATGATTTCCCCTGCTTTCCTCCTTGGGAAACATCAACTATACGAAAAGCACATATTATCTTATGAACATCAAAATTACCTTCCAGTCGTTTATATTTTTATCATCGTAATTATTTGTTTATTTGGGAGTGGGGTCTAGCTGCTCTGCTCCACTGCAGATGCCGTTGAAGCCTTTTCGTGAGCCAAACGCACAGCAGCTTCCGCCCCCAACCCGCCTTTAGGTCCGTCTCACTCTGATCACCGTTTCTCCAACCAGTCCACGTCTCAAGACTAAAAGTACGATTATGGATTGATCAAAGCTATGTGCATCGCTTCGCTACCTGCCAGTCACTGCACCACCTTCTCCTTCCATCCATCCATCCACCCTCCTCCCTTCCCGGACCTGCGTAAGAAAATAATATACGGGGATTCCAGTTCAAACACACGCCCAGTACATTGATAATGAAGGCGCTTTCAAACACCCACTTGTAACCTAACTAAGACGTTTGAAAAAGCAGAGACATTTTTCCCCTTGCCAACAAAGTCGCTTTTGTTATTCAAGGTGATAAAAGGGAAGTCCGGCGGTAATGGGAGGTTCGGCCAATAAAAGGTGGACTGAGCAGCTCCGCTAGCCGCGTTTGGGAAAACTGCGCAATTCGATACGCTGTGGCTGGGAGTTAAATGGAAAGCATTTCCCTATTGCTGTCGTCTGCGGATTTATGATTTTCCTTGCGTCCTTACATGGCTTTACCACACCAGACTTATGCATTTTTTCACCATAAGATAAAGTCGATGGCTGGTTTAAGTGGCGCAAACAGACATTTAAAAACAAAAAGTAAATAAAAATGCTAAAATCTGGTTCTCTTTCTTAACGTTACTAATGTGTCGATTATTGTAACATTTACTCGTTGTTTTCGCATAGCTCAGCCAGAAACTGTCACTTTTAATATTTATTCCCAGGATAAAACCCCAAAATAAATCGCATGACCAAAGTAGAATCACATTCACAACGTTCAATGCGGACTGTGAGGTCAAAGGCCACGGCGTTTTACTGCGAAAGGAATCTGCTTTGGTTGAGAGTCTAAAAATAGCCCAGCATCCCATACAGTCCTACTGCTGCCTGGGGTGGGGTATTAATGACGTCAGTATAACCAAAACCACGTCATTAAAACCACCTTTCAACACTCTCTCCAAAGAACTATGCTAAAAACTTGCTAGAACTTTTAGTTCCGGATATCTCTATTCATCTATCTTATAAAGGTCACTTCCCGTTGTAACTTGCTTTAAAAAGTTTGCACTGTAATCTGAGCTTTTAATTAACCCTGTGTGTGCCATTTTAGAATGAAAAGTGACCAGCCCCTAACAAATCAAACATCCAGTGTCAGATGACAGGTCATATCACAATTCACAATGAGAGAAGATCATTCATAAGATTCATGGGACTGGAGTGTAAAATGTGATATATGTTAGACAGCTTGTCCACCAGTTCATTTTCCAACCTATTCATTCCACCATCCTGGTTGGAATTTGTCAATGTTTTAATGTATTGAGTAACTCTCTGGGCGTCAAATATAATGTTTAACTTCACTTTCCTGCATAAATAAATTTTACGTTGTCTGTCCTTCATGCTCAACTATTTTAATGTTACTTCTTTAAATGGTGGGGCGAGAAAGTTCGCTTAGGACACTAGAGGTTTTAAACATAAAACATTTTGTTCTGTCTTTTGATTTTGATTTGGATATTTATACAAAAGCACAGTCCGTCCTTCGTTTATGCTTTCCCCAGACATATTTTTGTTAACTTATAAGTTAACTTCAGCAACTGATGTAACAAATTACCCAAGAATTCCAGTTAAATCCCCCATTGCTGACTGGCTCCATCTAGTGGCGGTATCAATACAACGCTGTGTAGTTAATGACAGTGAATGACGACCCTTGTTCATAAACAGTTAAAATAATTTACAAACCAATCTACAAGCTTATCCAATTAAAATGAACTCTGCATCTGAACACTACAGCTGTACAATTTAAAGAGCTAATAAAACTGAGTGACTAGGGCGCTACAGTAAAATAAACCTACCAAACGGCAGGCTATTCTGTTCGGAGCGAGCCGCTTATCAGGGGCTGATTACCCGAATCAATAAGCCAGTGGCAGCCAACCATTACAAAGGCCAACACCCCTCCCACACACACACACACACACATTCCTGAAGGGAGTAGTCCTGTAATTGCCTGAAGGGGCATTTACAACCTCTTTCCCCCATCGAAATCCTTAATACCCCCCCCCCTCCCAATAGAAAAACGACAGATCAGTGCTGGTGATGATGTTTACAATTTTTCACCTTTTCTGCATTGTGGTTTCTTAGACTGGAATATAGTATATTTATATAGCAAAGGTCTTAGCCTAGGGTCACTTTCTTAGCAGGGAAAGGTTGACAGTATTAAACTGGTCCCCACTCCCACAAAGTTTCTGTTCAGATTAAATCTATTTTGAGTGATGTAATTTCACTTCTGACTATTTTCATGTTACCCCAATGTCAGATGCACTTCCAGATCTTCACCCAGGGAAAATTTAAAAGCCTGTTTCCAGTTTCCTGTAGCATGGTGTACAGTGAAGGTCACCACCAGCAAGTTGAAGGAACCTCAAGGCATTCTGGGAGCACAGCATATTAATTAGTAGGGAGCTGGGAGGGAGGAAAAACACAGACTGGCAGAGGGTCTCCAAGGACCAGTTTGAGAAACACTTATTTAAGTAATTAAGGATAAAATACTAACTAAACCCATAACCCTACAAACTAAGATGATTCTTTTTCAAAATCAAAACAGTGCACGTCTACGGGAAGTCAAACTTGGCCATCAAGTGTAAGAAACATGTCCATCTAGTAAACAGATTGAAAAGTATCAAAGTTCAGATCTGTCCATGGTTGGAAAAGTCAAATGAAGCTAAAACAAATGCAATGTGTCTGATATCAAAGATGTGCTCAACCCTGTTTAGGTCCAGCCTTAGATGCAGTTCATTAAATTATATTTCCAATATTTTATTAACACTGAAAGGAAACTATTATACATAAATTGGCTCAGAGTCAAGCTGAATAGAAATGTTACTATGTACAAGAAATCAATACAGATGAAGTGTCACCATCCGGAAGGAAAAAGTTCCAAACCATGCTCCAACAGAATCTACCATCTGCTGTTAAGTGGGTGAGTTTCCTGGCCAGAGATTCAGTGCTGGTCGTTTAGGTCACAGATACCGGAACGGTTTCTCCTCTTGCGCGTGGAAAGACATGGAATAGTGCTCTCCATACTACGGCACTGAGATTAATAAGGTGCATGCCTGCGATTGCTTTCTAGTGTGGAATTCTACTGGAGCATTATGGGAAAACGGAAATGAGTATTACGTTCAGAGCCCTGCTTTCCCGGACTGCGTTGATACAGAAAGTTCTTTAAGTCTTCCAGTCTCCTTCATTTCCTTTGCCTCCACCTTTCCCCAGTAACTCCGCCTTCACGAAGCCAGGAAAGACTTCTAGGGCCAGCATGCAGTGTCTGGGTGGGCCACTTCACATCAGTGTGGGTGTAGATGGAGCAGGTCTGAGATGGCTGGTCTATTCCGTCAGGTGGACGGTTCAGCTCATTACAGCCATCCAGGAAGATGCATGGTGGAACAGAGGCAGCCATCCAGGCTGAAGAACATCTCCTCAGTGTAGCTCCAGCTCACATGTCATTCCGAAATGAGAACGCATGAGAACTTAAGTGTGAAGAAATAGGAATTTGCATTTTATTAATTTAGTAGATGCTTTTATCCTAATGATGTACAGGTTTGAGAAAGCAGGATCAGACAACTGGGGGTTAAGGACCTTGCAAAGACCCAACATTGAAATCACTCTGCCGGTCTGGGAATTTAAGCAGAGACCTTCAGAGCATCCTAACCAAATGAGCCACACATCGCCCCAGAATGGACATATACTGTGCATGAATATGGACATAGATTTGCATAGTAGGTATTCCCAAACAATCAACGTAAGTATTTCATTAATATCAACACAAAGCAAACCAGTTACAGCCATATAAAGACCATCGGTAAGTAGTTCTACAGGAATATGACTTCAACAAACATGGCCGCCCCAGCAAATTCATGTGCAAGACAGGGAATGGCCAGATCTCTTTCATTCTAGTCCTGAAGGCCAACAGAACTTAAAGGATTTCAGATGTTTGTGAGGAATTACTCAGTTACACTAGCTGTCTTTTTTTGAAGCAGAAAGACCCCTTGATGCAGCAATATGTGTAATTATGTTATTTACTTGTCTGGCAAATGACTTCACCCAAAAAGGTTTAGATGTAACCCATTACACAGAGCCCTCAGCACAAATACTGTACCAGCTGGCACACTTTGGTCCCTGTACCTCCAGGCTCCTTCAGACTCCTGGGAGTTACTTACACGAAAATGTTCTGAGGGCAGAAAGAAAAACAGGAGGTGGATCCAAGCAAGTAGAGGAGGTGGGATCAAGACATATTATTTGTTGATCCTGCTTGGGCTGACCTCCTCCTCAATCTGATTGGTTTATCTCTAGACCAATCATTTTTTTGTTCTGCCCTCAGAACATTTTCTGTAAGTAGAACTCTTGTGAGCCACCTTCAGCTCTCAGTCATCCACTAGATACATGACATCCACATACAAACATCATGGTCACTTATCAACATCAATCAGAACATTTAAAGTTTGTTGCTTCCCTAATAGCTTGCCAGGAAAATCTCTGTTAAAATTGCTTGCAATACTGGTTTAAATATCATTCCATTCATTTTATTTCAGCTAGTTTGCAGTGCTCATAAATACCTGTAGCTCAAAATAATTTTGCCCTAGCATCCATTGTCACAGGGATTTATGAAACATCTTTGCAATCACAATAGCTAAGTCCTAGTTTTTACATATCATATGAAAATCCCCCACGTTCATTTTTTTGTGGTTTCTGGTCTAAAGCACGAGATAATCCTAGTTAATGATGTTTTCTATGGTGGGGTAGGGCGGGGGACTGGGAGCTTGGTTGGTGCACAGGGGACTGGCGAGCTCAGGGTTTTGGCAGTCGTTATGGAGAGTCCACATTCTCGGGAATCTGCGTAAACCCTTCGGGTTTTCGGGCTGTTTGGTTGCTATGGATGCACTAGGTGTCTCTGAAGAACCTGACGAGTTATTCCTGTTTCCAGTCTGAAGTGTCACATGTAGAACGGTCGTTTGTGAATCCTTCAAGTGCCGCTTTTTTGAAAATCGGTTCTGCACGTTACACTGATAATTACACAATCGGACAGAACCGTAGTGCTGAGGCTTTTGATTATCTCTGTAGTTACAGGTGGAAAGTAATAAAGTTGTCTTCTGCTAATTTGAAACAAATTAGTATTATTAAGAATGAGGTTCAAAACATACAAAAGTACACTCAGAAAAAAAGCAAAAACTTGTATGTTTGCTTGTCACTGGGACTCTTGTAAGGAACAGAAATGGACTTTGATTAACATCCCAAAGGTGCACACATTAATCTACCATTTTTCTGAGTGTGTAGAAATATGCTGCAGGTATTATATTATTTATTTGTGTGTGTAATATGGATATGTGTAATAATACATTGTCATTTCTTAACATCACTATTAGTGGGCAAGGGTGGGCGATGCCTACCCAAATTTCTGCTCTATCCACCCAATTGGTCAGCTTTATTCTGTGACATGGGAACCGGCCAATCACGGCTTATTTCATTCGCTCCATCAGAATCTCCTGATTTACACCAGTTGGACTGAATAAACAACGCAGATGTCTTAGCTCCGATATTCTGTAGAGCGTTTATTTGCAGTCGCCTGTGAAAGTGGGGGAATATCATTACCTTATTCTTATTACAGCTTATTCTTGTTCAAATTGATCTTTTTGTTGCTGTCGTTTGCTGTAATATGTTGAAAAATGATGTTTGCTAGTATTAGGTGATAGATAGATAGATAGATAGATAGATAGATAGATAGATAGATAGATAGATAGATAGATAGATAGATAGATAATATGAAGTTATGAATTCCGTATCACTCTAAATAGCCTTTCCTCCCCGTCCAAGCTACATAATATAATTGTTGTATTTTACTGTTATATATAATAATTATAATAATTAATAACAATTTCTTTCCCGATCAGAGAGATGACTCAAAGCATAATGTCATAAATGAACAAAAACAGCTAAGTAGAACTTAGAGAATCGTTTTTGTTATTGAAAGACAAGAAATTAATACTGCGCGCGTAGGAATCCCACCAATGCAGCATGCATCCATCCCTCAGTAAGACGTGATAAGGGCTCTGATTTCCGAGCTTAACGGCGCGAGATGGGACATCGGATAAGGTGCTCACCTGTTAGGCAAACGTCACGTCTGAGAAAGTTAAGGAATTAAATTGCTTATATCTATAGGCAAAAATCCAATTTGTTTTGGGAGGACAAGCCACGTTTGGTGAGGACATGCAGGTTATGGGGAAGAAATACAGAAAAACCAGACATCCTAATTGCCACTTGGGGGCGCCCAAGCATGCCTCGTGAAAGCGAGATTAATGGTAAGGTCTTCGATTACTTCATCGACTTTGGCTTACTTTTCGGATACAAATTGCTTATTTTAGGAGGCCTGTAGCGCCCCAAAATGTTTTACCCCAGCCTCCCAAATAAATCTGCATTTCTTGGCTTAAGGCATAAATAGCTTTTTATACTATGTATATATTTCCCACCCCAGTTAAGACGCAACCCCCCTATCCATTCATCTCTAAGTACTCCCTTGGTTGCATTTAAAATTATAGCTTATAAATGCACATTGAGTGTATAAAACTAGTTATCCACAAGATTGCCAAAGCAGAATAAGAAAAAATCAGACTGCAAAGAGGTTTTTCTTTCCGTCGCACTTCTGCAGAATTAGTCATCAGCCGAGGTGATGCTGCAGTTAATATCAAATGTGAGCTGCAAGCAATGTGGGCATTGAAATCTACGTGCTATAGCCTTCTGCTCTCTGGTTTGTACTTAGCAGCAGGTCTGGGCATCACCAGCCGTGAGTATTTTCCTGAGTGAGTCACCGTTTGGGGGCTGAGAGCGTTTACCATTCCGGGAAGTCCTCCAGCTATGGCCTAGACAACTAGACTACAGACTGGCAATGGCCGCTTTGTTGATTATGGTGCTAGTTCATAACAAAACTTTCTCCCACATGTCCCTTTGGAAATCCCCTCAATTAGATTTCTCTCCCACATGGAAACAGAGAAGGTAAATAGGAATTACAGTGATGACAAAGAACAGGAAACTTGTATATAACATTGACTCTGTTATAATTACAATGGATGTGCACCTACTCCACAGCACATGATACCGAACAGTAATGCAGAGTAGTGTATAATGTGCCAGTGTGTTTTTATAGATAGTGTTTGGGAAGTCATCTTTCCTCGGGGTTCTGGCAGGTGTAGTTTTTCACTGGGGGCTCCTGTGCAGCCATGCGGGGCAGGAATGACCCTCTCCCTTTAAATTCTCCTTGCATTCACTGCGGCCTTAAGGAAATTTAGTTTAGCTTATATTTCAAGGGTGTCATCCAGTTGTTGTCTGAAAAGTGCCGATGCACAAAACCACAAAAGCTCTCTTGAGTTCCCCCTTTTCTTATTTGAAATGTGTCGATGAACTTTGACTCTGTAATAAGTGCCATCTATATCATCTACATCACAGTAACTGTAGATCTTTAGTGTAGAGCTTTTGGAAGGATGTAACGGTAAATTTATTTGCACGGTACAGCAAAATAATTCTGCATGGAACTAATGATTTGAAATGTGTTTCGTTTTTAGGGTGACAATTAAAAGGGAATATAGAATTTCTAAATTATGTAGTGTGGTCCCCAGCCCTAATCTGAGCTCTGGAGGGGGAGATGCTAAAAATATTTTTTTTAGTGAAATTTTATTTGCAAATACATTGGAATTCTTTTTTCACACACACACACAAAAACAAAGGTTGGGGTCAGAGCCCAGGGTCATCCATTTATCTAGTACCCCAGAAACATTTCAGGGACCCACTGAACATAGAACTATTCTGTTGAGCATAGGACTCAAACTAGCAACCTTCTGTACCCAGAAACAGAGGCCTGCACAAAGACAGTAATGAGCTACATGCCTAATTCTGCCTGACTAAAAGAATATATTTGAACTAACTGTACTGCACAACATTGTTCATTATGACAACAAACCCTCACTCTGCGCATTGACATTGCCCATATACTGTACATACAATTACAACAACCATACAAACAAACCATTATGGAGAAAAGCATGACAGAGAATTTTTTTGCTGCAGGAAGACACAGAATGGGGGACAGGATCACCAATCTGCATGGAGTGTTCTTTCAGCTGGCCAAATGGAAGATGCTGTCGACTGGCCTTAGCTGGTGAATGTAGCGCAGCCCTTCTCCATGTCGCTCCCAAAGGAGATGCAGCCCATTTTGTGCTACACTTGGACGGCGGAACATAAAACCATTTGTTCTTCAGTCCTCATGTAATTACACATTGTGTAGACAAAGTATCCCCATTACTATTACACATATCAAATTGCACTCTCCCAAGTCTCTGCTCTTGCACTCCTCTCCATAAAAAGCGCAAACTAAAAACCTGCTTCCCCCTAGTGGCTAGAGTAAGAATTACAAAGCAGACTTTCAAAACAATCCGGGAGTTTTTTTTTTTTTTTTGCAGTAGGTCGTTCTCAGTGTCTGAGAACTGACATCTTTGATGTTTTTTATTCCAAGTGTATTTAGATGACATGGGCAGAGCAATAGAGCCTTTGCATGGCTGCCCATGTTGACCTTTTCATGGCAGGGGCCTGCCCTCCTGCCTCATGTCCTGTGTGATAGCATTATTGTACCTCACCGTCTGCCTCCCGCCTCTGTCACTGAAAGGCGAG
>JAODUD010000015.1:364748-379784 GCA_026784285.1 Stomatorhinus walkeri | reverse complement strand
TATGGAAAAGGTGTTGGTTTAGGTGTACACAAGAAATATTTACTACTACTGAGAAAAAAATAATCTTTACTTCTCTTCCTTTCAGTTCCCCTCCCAAGGTTTTTTTTTCCTCCTTTGGAGTTTTTCCTTGCCACTGTCACCTGTGGCTTACCCCCTGGGGGCTCTGGGTGAGGATGCTGTAAAGCGCTTTCAGACGACGTAATGTTGTGATTTGTTTTTTTTGCTTGTTGTTATGTATTCTCACACTCTGCCTGTCTGCTCTCGTCGCAGCGACACTAGTCGTGGCCATCAACGAGATCAAGAAAAGCGCTCAGCTCCGCGGCATCTCCTTTTACCAGTACGGTAGGTGCACGCGTCCGCGCCCGATACCAGCTAGTCGGGCTCCCTGGGTGAATTAAGCCTTTGCACTTTGACTAAAGACACCGTGACCTTTGCAGGGTGTCTCTGGTCCAGCTGGGCTATTCTCCACTGATGTACTGAGAAAATGTAACAATTGTATGTCATTTTTTTTTCTGCAAAATGTTTTTACTTTTTTTAAAATTTTTTTTTAACAAAATTCCTAATTCAGCTTTGGTTAAATGCTATCAGTGGAAATTTTAAAAGTGTCTGTTGGGATGTGAATGAGTGAGGGAGCGTGAGGCTGACGGCCTTCGGCGTTCCTCAGTGATGCAGAGCCGGGATCCCAGCACCAACGTGGTTCTACTGGAGGATGCCGCTGCTGTCCTGGGGGTGATTTTGGCAGCCAGTTGCATGGGCCTCACCTCCCTCACAGGTGAGCCAACTCACCTGCATCCCCTTACTATCTACCCTTACAGTTACACTGTGGCACTGTGCTGCCCTCACAAACCATGTAACGCGGTGCTGGGCTCTGGGCACGCTCAGTAGAGGGTTCTCTGTGTAGTTACACTCATGCTACAATCCATTTGCATATTAACTTCAGTAGTTTAGTTACTCCGTGTTTACATTCTCCATACTTGCAGGGTTTAATGGAGTTAGGAAGCTGCAATCCACAAATGAACATGTATAACAAACCTTTTTAAAAAGATATGGTGAATATATGTGATGGTTATTCAGTTTACTAAACATCGCGTGGCTCACTGCTCCAGGTAACCCGCTGTACGACAGCCTGGGCTCCCTGGGCGTGGGCACGCTGCTGGGCACCGTGTCAGCCTTCCTCATCTACACCAACACCGAGGCCCTGCTGGGCCGCTCCATCCAGGCCGAGCACGTGCAGAAGCTCACCGAGTTCTTGGAGAACGACCCTGCTGTCAGGTCAGCTGGTGGTCCGGCAATCTACATTGACCTTGGGTTCTGACTTAGATGCTTGGTAACACACACACACACACACACTGAGCCCGCAGATCCTAGTAGATTCTGACCTGGGACGGTTTAATTTGCTGTCTTTGTTTTGCCCGCGATGGACATGTGGGTAGACGCATGTATAAGCAGGTATGCGTTCAATGTGTGGCCCCACTTCTCTGTGGCCGTCTGCAGGGCCATTCATGATGTGAAGGCCACAGACATGGGCCTGAGCAAGGTGCGGTTCAAGGCCGAGGTGGACTTTGACGGGAGAGTGGTGACACGCTCCTACCTGGAGAAGCAGGACATCGACCAGATCTTAAGTGTACGTTTCTGCAGGGGACGGGAGGTGCAATCTGTATTTGTATTGGATTCCCAAGAAGAAAGGAAGATATTTGGCATAAAACAGCTGTTTTGTGTTACATAGATCAGTTGAGTGTATCGGATGATCCTGTTGGATAGCAGTATTATAGAAAGTAAAGCTGGTATTTTGTATCTCCTTGGTCATTGATCTTCTGGTGCACTTGACCGGGTCACAACCTCCTCCTGTTTTCTTGCAGGACATCCAGCAGGTGAAGACCCCCGAAGATCTGGAGAACTTCATGCTGAAGCACGGCGAGAATATAATCGACACGCTGGGAGCCGAGGTGGACCGTCTGGAGAAGGAGCTGAAGGTACCTGGTTTTTTTTTTTTTTTTTCTTTTCCCCCAGTGTGGCCTGCCCAGCTAAGCAGTGACCTAGAGTCACATTCACAGATATGTCCTGGGTTCTCCCAGTCCTTATTGAATTTGCAAACTCTCCCAGAATAGTTGTAACAGTTGTATGTGCTGTTGGCATAGTATGGGTCTAGCAGCTCTTATTTAAGGAAATCTGCAAATCTGTGGACCAAGGTGGGTTTTTTGTTTTGCTTTAGTTATATGACCTTTAATCCTCCCCCCTCACTTTTAGCATCGCAACCCAGAGGTGCGGCACGTGGACCTGGAGATATTGTGATTGGCTGTTCCTCCTTTGGACGGATGGCAGAACACGAAATGCAGGAGAAGCAGGAGAATGTGTGTCTACCGGGCGGATTCAGACCCCTGGCACCCTGTCACCCCAGCCCTCTGAGCCAGCTCATAAGTCTTATTCTGCAGAAGCCCCCCCAGCCATGGCCCCCCCCGGCCACGACCCCTATGCACCGGGACCTGCTTCTGCAGCCCAGCCGTGGCGGTACAGGAGCTGAGCAGAAACCCTAATCGGGCACGGGTTTCAGTCACTCCTGGGTCCTTCGTCCTTCTAGTCGGCCCATCTGCCACTTCCAGGTGTTTCGATGACTGGGGCTGCATGGTCTATTAGGCAGGAACCAAATAAGCAGGGTCAGGGGGCCCCCTGCAGGCAATGGACCGTAATTGAATCACAAGTAGGAAAATATGTCCCTTGGCTGAAGCAGACCGAAGCCAGCTGACCTGGAGCGGTACCTCCTGTCGCCAGCTGTGTCAAGCTCCAGCTACAGCCCCTAGGGGGAGCAGTCGTACCTCTCCTGCACTGTCAGTCGTGAGCAAAATTCGTGCAAAATATACAGAGGATATATCAGGTTAATGAAATCTGTGATTCAGGTATTTTATTAAAATATCCCCCCCCAATATCTTAGTAAACAGTCTCCTAGCCAGCATATCTTGTGTGCCTACACACCTTCTAATAAATGATAAATTAGCTTATAGCATTAAAATGAAGCGCCTAATTCTGAAAACAGAACTTTAAAACTGTTTGCCGTGTATTGAGCTATATCTGAACCGTCGTCAAGTTCAGCCAATCGTAACGTCTGTTTCATCTAGCTTGTAGACTTGCACATAACTTGCAGTTCATGTAATAATACCGTTAAAATCCCAAATATTGCTGTTTGCCACCTGCTTGTCATGAACTTTCTTAGACCAGGGCTTTTCCCTTCGTTCCCTTGCTGGCCTGCATTAGTCGCTTTTTGTTCCCTCGACATCATTGGTCCAGTGGGTATCCAGCTGTTTACATGCGTGATTCATTTTCTCCAAAATAAAACGGTTCTAGTGGACTGTGTGTGAACAAGTGAAATAAGATCATGAAGGGAAATGAGAAATTTCAGGAGCTAATTAAGTACCAGAGTATACTAGATATAAAAACCCAGAGACACGTGGTCTTTCAGGCTACGAGTTTGACAGGTGTTGGAGGTGATGTCGACCGCTGGCGCCCTCCGTGGTGTTGCTGTAACCCAAGAATGTTCTGCCACCTTGTCGACCGACCAATAAAACTATTTGCCCCAATTAGTGACGCTTTTCCCAGGTTGAATGTCCAAAGCTTTTGACTTTGAGCGGTGTTCTGGTTACGTTATGAATGTATAATGACGAAATGAAGTTTAGGAGGATGATGATGATGATTGATGGTGATTGTTGGATGCTTGGTAAGAATTGCTTTCTGGAGTGTCTATTGAAGAGAGAACCTAAGATTGTGGTGCGTGAGCCGCATGATTCCACCTGAGGACAAGCAGGCGTATTCCTGGTGTGGTTTTTCTGTCGAACCCTATGCCAAACGCGACGGCACCGTGAAACTGAGCTGTGCAAAGCCTCACGAGATCGCAGTGCCGTCTGCTTTAGCATCTCGCTGGCTCTCCAGGAGGTTTGGGGAGTACCTGAACATTTTCTGTGTTAAGATTAATCAGGTGTTTGCTGAACAGGCTGTTAAAGTAAATGCCAGTTTAATTTATTAAATAAATGCAAAAAAATGTTTCCCCTATCCTTCAAGCCCCTAAGATGAGTAACAGAAGTTTGCATTTAATCCAGGTGTTTGATCCATCCTGTCATTTGGACTAATAAGTGCTTTATGGTACTTTCATTGAAATGCCAAAAAAAGGGAAGAGAAATGTGTGTGCAATAGATATTCATAGACAGAAGTGACTAGGAGCAAATGTAATTCTGTTCCCCAGAATGCATTTGGGCATTGTTTATCAACAACTAGTACAGAAATGGATCTAATATCTGACGAAATATCCATGCGTTTGAACTGAAAGGTGGTGAATTCATGACCACTAAATTCATGGACAGATATGGGTATATTCTACTAGTAGACAGACTCTGCTGTCCAAGTTGTATATTAACATTATTGACAGGGTTACCAACTCTTGCACATCTGGTGCGATAGGCTTTCAGACTCACGCTCATAAGAAATTTTACGGCAAATCTATATTATTCTGTTATAAACCTACAATTAGTAACATCAAAAGTGTTGTGGTAGTTTGTAAACCCTACAGACCACTTACAAGGTAATGAATTGTTACATATATGTTAATGCGTGTCTATGTGTATGCAGACAAAATTGAAAACGTCAGCCAGCTGAGCAAAGTTGGCAGCCCCGATTATTCGGGTGAGTTCAGCAAATTTCTGTGGCGACTCAGATCTAAACCTTACGAGCTTGTTTGTATTCTTGGGGCCTTAAGCAGTTGGCCTGCTCTTCTGTTTGGCATAAGTGGGAAAGTAAACATAAATTTAAAAATAGGCCACAAATAACCAAGCACGTCTGTTTTTCTGTAAGCTGTGAAGCGTTGTGCTCTGTCGTGGGCTGAGCTGTGTTGGCAACGTTACGGTACGTCCTTCTCATCAAGAAAATTGCTCATTCATGCCGTTTTGTCTCGGGACTGAATAACGGCGACGACACCAGCACAATTCAAAACGTTTTACTTTATTTCTTTAAGAGTCTAAGTCAGTCCTTCTATAATGCCATTCACTCAATGAGTTGCAATCAACTCCATGGAAAACAGTTGGGGGGGGGGGGGGGTGATGCACAGTGATTAAAAATGATAATTACAAACGGGCTCACAGTGTTTATACAATCAGCGAGATAGGAAATGCACAATGAATCATGGTGGAGTGGTCAAGTCTGAGCTTGCTAACAGCTGGTATCCAGATGATGCCTGTAACACGAAAAGCAAAGGATTATACCGAAAAAGGCCGATATTTCTATTCAGGTACCACAGTGTTTGGGGCGCGATGCAGATCATAACAAAAACCGAAAGAATCGACCCAAATGATGTGTTTTCTGTACATAATCACTTTAAAATGCTGAATAATGGCAGGAGAGTCATCTTCAGTGCATCGCTGTAGGGCCTGCTGCAGATGAATGGATAACTGGCAACAGTCTGACCTCAGATCAGTGCTCGCCCTACAGCAAGGATCTCATGCAATGCTTGTTAATCAAAAAATCAGTATTCGAGCGAAAGCCTCAAGCTGAATTGCCCCACTCCCATCCTTCGAAATGGACTGTGCCCCCCCCCCCCAAAGTGAATGGTCACACTGACCTGTGTTTACATTCACTCAAAAAAATAAAAGTGCTGGAAAATCACAGTTTGAGGGATTAGCTGTGAGTGGCACCTTCGCTGGAAGACACAAGAGAAACCTAACCTCATGCAGCCCCTACTAACAACATCAAAGGGGCAACTGTGGGTGTGAATCGCATCTCCATATTGACTGCAGTTATTTATCTGGACTCTTTCCGAAATGAAAACAAAAACAACAAAACATCACGCACATCTCTCCTAGAAACTAGCAGATGGCAGAACGATTAGGATCGTTTTCACAGCTGGAATTGATTCTATGCCATTTTCTGTAAAGAACTAAGGTCACCGGCTTGTAGCTGAGCTTCTATGCAAATGCATGTACTAACTCATGCTGAACACGAGTACCGGTGAACGATGCCGCACTGATCCGTGTGCGTGTCTGACGGATGACACATCCGTTCGTTTATACCCCAGAGCTTTTCCCCCATGTGATGTCTGTGATATTACCCTCATTCAAATGGAAACCTCACGAGGTAGATTCTGCTTCCGACTGACTGGCTAGACCACCTGAAAGAGCTTTTCCTGCAGATGGAATCCCCCGAGATTCCATCGGTAACATTCAGGGTATGACCATTGGGAGGATAGGAAGTCTTCAGTCGTGATGTTGGTGTGAAACAAACAGCTGTATCACTCTCTCGTTATATAATAAACGATCATTTTACATGGAATCGTAATGTAAACATAAATAAAATACAGTGTATTAAGATTCCGAGGCAATGGAACCAAGACAAGGACCAATGTGGGTTTGGGCTGAGATTAGGTGTCTGGGAGTTCTGGGCTGAGATAAGATTCTGTGATGTTCTGGGCTGGGACAAGGTTCTGCTTGGCATTCTGGCCCAAGTCAAGGATCTGCTGGGAGTTCTGAGCCATAACAAGGTTCAGCTTGGAGTTCTGGCCTGAAAGAAGGTTCTGTTGAGAATTCTAGCCTGAGAGAAGGTTCTGTTGAGAGTTCTGGCCCGAGAGAAGGTTCTGTTGGGAGTTCTGGCCCGAGAGAAGGTTCTGTTGGGAGTTCTGGCCCGAGAGAAGGTTCTGCTTGGGTTTTGGCCTATGAGAAGATTACAGGATGTCAAGGCAGCTGTAACTCTGCATTTCACATGAAGCAGGACCCTGTCCTGAAACACTGAACGACTCCAGAAAAGGTCCCGGTGGGCCTTGAAACATTGTCCTTGGCCCAGAGCCACTTACAGACAAGTGCCGTGGCAACGCTGAGACAGGAAGCATGGGCTCAGGAAGTAAAGCCAGAGAAGTGTTGATAGAGGACAGTGCCAACTGCTGCTAGCAGATGGTTTCCTGCTAGAGACCCAGTGCAAGTGGACAAACACCGGCAACAGTTTTGCTAGATGGACATGAGTCCCTAAACATCTGTAACACTTCGAAACAAAAAAGACCTCTAAGTGAGGATACAACATCTGCATGTTCTATGGAGGCCCCAGCCAATGTGGCTATTTTGAAGTATCCCTGTTTTATTGTTACGAAATAGATAAAATCGTAGACCACATATTGGATGGCAGTGAGATATACCTGACACTGGGGAGCCAACCGAGGTGTGGTTCCGAACTTAAGGCGAGAGACTGCTCAAGATCATGGGAAACATGGAATCTTAGAAGATGGGAAATTGATGCCTGTAATAAACCCGGATCTGGGTTCAACAGTGCACTGGAGACAGTGGAGACACAGAAGACAGGATTTGGACATGTTTCCCCAGGAATGTCAGTTTGGAGTCTTTGGTGGTGGAAGGAACAAGAACCAGACAGATGTGAGTTGGCATAATGAACCTGTTATGAGGCACTGTGGGCAATGTAGGCGGAGTCATGGATAGATGAAGGTGGAGCCTTTGAAGACCAGAGTCTGAGAGGAATGACAAAAGCCCCCCTCCTAAACGCTTTCCTATATTTACTGTGGAAATGGGGGCTTTGCATCATACTCCTCCCCAGTCTGGCTGAGAATCGCGTCAAAAAGCATTTCTCAAGCCAGACCGCGAAAGCGGTCGCTTTGAATCTGTGTTTGCGCTTACACACCCCATATCATGATCGTGACAGTCAGTAACCCATCCATGTGAGCTCAATCGTAACACCTTTCTTTATAAGATGGATGGATAGCTTCAGTTACACAGAAAACCTCCATCCCTTGGTTAAAAAAAACATACCAACACTGTTGTCTTGCTGTAGTCAAACATAGCACCGGTATAACATCTATCATCTCAAACCATCCGGAAAGATCCACACCTTCTCACAGTATGAATTCTGGGAATGAAAAAACTCAGAAAAGAAGAAGCTCATGTGCCTGTTTGGGAGAGTCTGTTTGCTCCCTGGAATGTTAACTGGTTTCACTGGTTTCCACAAAGTGGCCAGACTGGCCAGGTTAAGTAGGCATCTCACCCACCCCTGACGTCCCACTCAGTCCCCTGAGCCATCCTGGGACCCCTTGAAGAAGACCTCGTCCTGGGACAGGTGACCGTCGAATACCTCGGCGCCGAGTGACCCCCCACTGCTGCCCCCACCCAGGAAGGTGCCCACAGCCCGGCCCTGCCGTGCGTGGCCCACCGCGTCGCTGAACACCTTGTTGATCTGCTCCTCAGATGGCATCCACCAGTCCGGATTGGAGGCACAGTGCATGCGGATAAACTCTGCAGGGAGAGGAGCCTGCTTAAGTGCTAGAAACTGGGTTAAAAATCATCAACAGCATTAACATAATGGTCTGAGGAAGTTTCCATGCAAACCGAGGAATTTGTGTGTGTGTATGAAAAACAGGGGAGGAGCTAGAGAGATTAGCTGAGTGATAAATCAAAAGAGAGAGGAGAAGCTAGAGAAAGTACAAAGAACTGAAACACTATCTGTAATCAGCAAAGTGCTGGTTTCCTCAGTATCTCAGCACCCATGTGTGAGTGCACAATGCCATCAAAATAGTGATTTAGTAATGAGTAATCAGTGAGTAATCAGTGAGTAATCAGTGAGTAATCAGTGAGTAATCAGTGAGTAATCAGTGAGTAATGAGCTTGATCGATAGCAGCTCCACCCCAAATGAAAGCTTACATGAAACTTGACCTAAAACTTGTATGAATACCCACGCACATTTACCTCTTCTTATTTCACCATGTGCTTTATAAATAATGATGACAAACATGCTCTGAGGTGGGATTAATGACGGGAGGTGTCACGCCTTACCTCGGAGACACGTGACCTTGACAGGGTTGAGCGGCCGCCTCTCGGGCCCGGCCTCGCCCGTCTGCACCGAGCGCTTGCGCTTGCCCAGGCCGCACGAGTATTTCAGCTCGTCGGTGGTGAAGACGAAGCGGATCAGGTAGCGCAGCAGCCGGCGCCCGTCCTTCTTAGAGGAGTTGACGGCCTCGTCCCACTGCTTGTTGGTGATGAAGACGGGGTAGTTTCCCAGGAGCTGCTTACTGCCCTGGGGGTGGGGAACAGCCTGACACAGGGATACTCAATTGGCAGACCCTGGTCCACATCTGGACGAAAAGACAATTTCATCTGGAACACACTAACGAATCCATCCCCCTCTCCCGTCAGCGAAATATACTGAGCGAGACCTCACCGGAAAATACAATTGAAGGCATTGGACCTTGGCTTTGTGTCGCTGATAGAATTTGGACCTCAGGGACTAATGATTGAATACAGCTGGTCTGCACGCAACACGGCTGGTAATGATGAGCTCTTCGTGTGATGGGGAGGGCTGCCCCTGACAGTGGGGGCATGAAACCCCCTTTATAGTAATCGCCCCGATGCGAGTCGTGCATACTGGGTTCCAGAGGTGCTAAGCATTTGTAATTTATTTTTTCTTTTGTTGGGAATCGTAATGAGAAAAATGACGATGCTGGACAGGAAGTGCAATAAGGCGACGCCCCTCGATGGGACAAATGTTTTTGTCGTTATGTCTCTGCTGCAGATTTCGCTTTGACGCGTCTCTGTACCCCAGGTTCTAATCTCACCTGATCAGAGGCAGGCTGTTGGAGGGGACTGGTAGGGCTGTCTGTGCTGTAAGGGGTGGTGGTGATGGTGGGGGGAGGGTTATTCTGCCAGGTTACGGAAAAACCTCCTGCTTCACTCTAAGGTGGCCTGTCATTGGCTGGCCTGTCCACTTCCATTACAACTGCATTTATCATTTTATAAAATGCGCTTTTTACTTAACAGACACTTTTACCCAAAGTGGCTTATATAACTATGAAATCTGGCTATTTTACTGAAATTATGCAAGCTGAGGGGAAGGATGTTACAGCATGGCGTCCGGGGCAACCAGTGAAAAGTCTGAGCTCCTGACAGCAGAATTATCCCAAAACAACAACAATGTTCTTGCTCTAGGAATTACACATTTCATTTTATGGCAGCAAGCATTTTTGCTGTTTGGCATCTATGCGGTGTGGGACAGTGAGAAATTCACTTCGATCTTTTCATATCACCATGAATTTGTGTGGAAAATGAGGACTAGATGGATGACCCTACATGAAGCATGTTATCTACAAACTAGTTAAACCGCTTCCTACTGTTTGTACTATAGTGCTTATCCTGTTCTTGTGCCAATGCAAAGCATTCTGGGAACCGATTCAATCAGGGAGTCTTGTCCAGACCTTTAGTCATAACCGTTTTCGTCTTGTTGGGAAGTCCTCAAAAGACATGGTGCATCTGGTGGTGAATCTTTGGAATGTGGGACCTATAAAGTCTATAAGTTACACTGGAAGAGTGTTACATTCACCACTAAAACACCCAAGAAGGCCTTCAACTTAACATCAAAGATGACTTCCGTTATTTACCCTTTCAAATCTTCTGCATGCGAACAATCCCAAAATATTTGTACCAGACATTCTTTACTATAAAGGAATTTACCAAACATAAACTGGTTACTTGCTCATGTGTAGTAATAATAATAATAATAATAATGGGACAACATTTCACTTTTAATACTCCAGCACCTGGTCTCCTCAGTTCCCAGACATTTAAAAAATTACTTTTTCAAACCATCTGAATCACACCCCCTTCTTCATTAAATCAGCATTGAGTTTGACGTGAGGTAAGCCCTTGTGTAATTTTGCATGCTCGGCATGATGCGTCAGCCCGTTGATGAACGGCACCTTTTGCTGCTGCCAATCTGATGGTGGTTTATCTGCGGCACATCTTTGAGGTTTGCAGTCTGGTCCTTCCTGTCAGCCGATTGAATTTGCTTCATTTTCAGTTTGCGATGTTTCCGATCTGGTTTCGACCCGCTGCCTAATCCTGGTTCTTGATCATGCACACTTCATCCAGATCTCAAACCCTTTTCGCATATTTTGACTCCTGACCTACTATAACATGCTTCCAAAAAGTGAGGATCGAACACGATGTTTTCTGCCAGGGTATTTTGGGATCAGAGGAGCCAGCCTGACCAAGGTGTCTGTGCCGAAATTAAAAGGAAAGGAAAACACTGCAGACTAAGATGATGTGACCACTGACCCAAGATTAGAAAGTAAGCAGTTTCAGGCGGAGTTTCACGACACATTCAGTCTGGTCAATGCTGATCAGAGATCAGAGGACGGACAAGGGGGGAATAACGCAGGAAGAGAGGCAGGGGTCTCACAGTCTTTATGAAATTCCACTCGCACCTCAGTCTACCCCTGAGTGGTTTACAGCCCTGTTAACTATGTTTCAAGTGATACTTAATAGCTAATGCTTCCCCTGTCCTCCTGTTTCCCGTGTGTTAACACATGCTACAGATGGATGCTATCTAGTACAAAATAATGACACAATTTACGTTTCCAATGATTTTCGTAAATAATGCGATTTCATCGATGCTGGGATCTCACTGAGGACACAGGCAGTGACCTTCACCCACTGAGCCAAGGTCAGATTTATGTATCCTCATTATGGATGAGTGGAGGAGAGGGAATGAAATACGTTGCCGGCCCAGAGCGCAGTGCGATTAAAAACGGCAACAGCCAGTAAAAATAAATAAAATTAAAGAGGTAGCTAAATGATAAAACAGTCAAACGGTAAATCAGGCAGGAGGAATTTGTGCAGTCCCGCATTTATTAGGGTGTATATACAGGTATAAAGAACACGGTTAATGTGTCGGGGTGTGGGGGAGTGTTGAGGGGGTCGGGGATCTACTCCGCGGCCTCCTTACCTCTGTCAGCTGCTCCTCCGGCGGTGGCTGCATGAACTGATTGTGGTGCTGCAGGACTGCCTTGAAGAAATCCAGAACGTTCTGGCACGGTACTGTCCGACAGAAAACAGGGATAGTGAGGGGAAGGAACGTGGACGACTTCAGGAAACGACAAACCCAATTTTTGTTTTCAGGGCCCTGTGCTGTGATGTAATACTGTGATAGCCAATATGTATTGGCCAAAAGCAGGGGATTCTGGGAGCTCTGGTTTCGCAGCCTTCATAAACCATGAGTGCATGGGGGCCTCGCTGGACTCGCACGAAGGCGATGGGCGCCATGTTTCGTAATTGCTCCGTCTCCACATCGGAAAGCAATGATTCATTCTCCGGTGGGGGTGGGGCTGTGGGAAATAAATAAATGTGTTGGATCTGGCCCATTAGCCAAATCCAAGCTGTTCTCTCCGATACTGGGGCCATTATCATCCTCTCAGTCCAGCCAAGCAATAAGCAAGCAGATTTATGAATGACTAAGAAATGGTGAAATAAATTGTCATGGCAATTAAACTCTGGTGGTACCTTTTCGCGGTGGAGCAGACCTTTTAGAAATGCCCAGTATTTGTGATGTTAACCCTCCCCCAATGTAAGGGATCGTCTGCATGCCACAGAGCTGCCCCTGACCGTCTCGATCCCGCTGCAAAATGAGCCGTGCAGTAAAGCTCATTAACCATGAGAGGGCAGCACCTGGCACGCTGTCCAGCTTGCTGCGCAGCTCCTCGTTCTCCTGCTGCAGGCACAGCACCTCCTGTTCCAGCTCCAGGCAGCGCGGGCAGCAGGCTTCCTCCTCCTCCTCTTCCTCAGGGAACGTAGACGACGGGTGTCCGTGAGACTCCGAGGTTGTGGGCGAGGTCCATCCGCCCAGGGTGTGGGACGGAGAGGATGGGAGGACGTCCGGGTCGGCGGGGTGGCAGTAGCCGGGTTTGGGCCGGGAGCCGGCCGTCAGGTAGCCGTAGAGCGACTCGGTGAAGGCATGCAGGATGGCCGAGGTCTGCTGCTGCCTCCGATGGCCGTGTAGAGGCTCCGCCTCCAGTCCCGCCTCTGATGTCTCCACCTCCGCAGGCCCCATCTTATCAGGCTGCTCTCTCTCCACGTATCCGCCTTCCTCCTGCTTGATCTGGGACATGAATGACGCCGAGGCATGCGGCCGGGGGTCCAGCAGCTGCCCGCCGCCATTCAGGAGGCTGAGGACGCGACTGCACTGCTGCGCAAAGGCGTCCAGGATGAGCCGGTTCTCTGTGGAGGAAATGGGGGAGGCACCACATGAAGACACCCAGCAGACCACCTGAGAACCTACAGGAGGATCTCAATGCATGAGACTGCCTTCTGCTAGGGGCAGATTAGCTCATCTAGGGGCTCTAACATGGAGACTCAGGATGATTTGACGATTATCCCAGGGCCCTGGTGTTTCCACTTATCCTATTCAGGATTGCGGGGGCTCCGGCACTCATCCCAGAGGCTACAGGCACAAGGCAGGGAACAAACCAGGATGGGGTGCCAACCAATCGCAGTGATGTATCCTTTCCAAGGTCAAATGAACCAGTGAAACAAAGACTACTTAAGCTGAGTACTGGTACCCTCAAAAAAAAAAAACAACTTTTCACATACTCTCGGGGATGCAGAAACTTCATAACTATTACTATTGTTGGGTAGGGTACCTCTCCACTGACTGGAGAGTTTAATGCTAGCAAAGGTAGCCAATCAGAGACTCTGGCTCGGGGCGTGAGTATGTGGGGGAGGGGTGACTCTTTAAGGCAGAGTTTATCGAAATGAAGCTCAAGGAATCAGGACATGAGATGTGTTATGGAGGTACATTGTAGTGAGAACAGAACAGCCGAAAGAGAGGAGGTTTACTCGTGTCAGTGTTGCTTATATATCCCATTGCACGTCTGTCCATCCACTCACCACCCAGGTAGGAAACTGACAGATTAGCTAAGTTCCGAGGGCAGGATTTCTGACAATAACATTTTCTGGCTTAGCAGGACACCACAAAACGTATTTTACGATTTAAATGTATTTTTCACTTATGCAGTACTAGTAATCAAAGATATATCAATAAACATGGTAATTTTTCAACAAGCAAAATCGAGGATGTAACTGCCATCTAACATCTAACCCAAACAGACAGGGGGGGGGGGGGTAATATTATAGAATTCGAAACATTAGCCTTTTTGTCCCGTATGATGCCGAAATCATCTGTAGGTAATTCTACCAGTTTCTCTGTAGGCACGCTTTTTCGTGCCGCACACCTCAGTCCTTATTTAACTGCATGTACTATGTCATTAATTTCCAGTAGTAATCTGAAGACAAGGCGGCAGTTAATAAAGCCTCCTTCATTTACTTTCCAAGCCAGGAGAAAAAAAACATGAACATAGATAAGATTCCTAATGCTTTAGCCGCATATTTTTACACACAAATCGCGCATTTTTGTCTGTTTTCACTGATACGCCACAGGTCATTCACAGTCCCTTTGAACAATGATGGCAAGGACTGGGATTAAAAAAAACTGAGAAATACGTCAATTAATGGGCCAATTAAGTGGATTAATGAAGAGGGACTTTAATCTGTTTAATATTGTTAAAAGGGTAGTAAAAAAACAGTCGCACTGCATCACAAAACAAAGAAGCGTTCAGGCTAACTGGCTTGAAGATGTCCAACAAAGGATTTTCATTTACATATTTACCAGACGTTTTTGTCCAAAGCAATGTATAAGTGGTGCATATAGCTCATTGCAAACATTCATGAGAGTCCAGCAAATGGCCAGGTACAAGTGTAACCAGTAATGGAGCAACTGCACATGCAAAACATTCAGAGCACCAAGGCTAAAATCCTCTTTCAGAAGGAAAACACGAGGGACGAAAGGTCAGGAACTGGTTAAAAAGCTGTCGGACTCTGATGTGAGACTCCTGTGCAGCTGATGGCCCCACCTGCTGCATCCAGTGCTGAAATCACATCCAGGAGAACCCTAGGAGTCAGACTCCAGTCACAATTGAGCAAAGGGCACTGTGTGGTGCACTCTGAAGGGTGAACATGAGAGGTGATTTTACAGGCTCATACATTCTGAAGCAGAACAGAATCCTGTGGTATGGACTTCTATTCTGTGGGGGGTTTTACAGCAGTCATTAGAACAGAGGATCTATCTCACTGGACAGTGGGGGTCAGGCCAGGATGATGAATGAATCCTGTGCATGTTTGCAATTCCTGATGGTCAAACCCCCACCCTCTCCTTCCTACTAGGTAATATGTGAGGGTCTGTCA
>JAODUD010000015.1:340952-353808 GCA_026784285.1 Stomatorhinus walkeri | reverse complement strand
CTTTACAGCATCCCCACCCAAAGCCCCCAGTGAGTAAGCCATAGGCGACAGTGGTAAGGAAAAACTCCCGAGAAGGACAAATTTAAAATATGAGTAATGTCAAAGCTGAAAGCTGAGTAATATAAATATAATAGTCATTTATGATGGAGTTAGTCTTTATAGTGAGCGTTGCAATGTAATAGACGTTCTGTATATATAGAAAAATATTAAACATTGTATATAAGAATTTGCTTCACGAGCGTGAACAGCGCCACCAGAAGCTACACCGAAGATACAATCAGATTACACCTCATAATTCATGAGTTACTACCCAACAACACATGAGGGACACTGCCAGACATTTTCAGAATTTCGCTGTATCCCTGATTCAAATTTAAATGTAATAGGTAAAACATGCATTATAAATCAGAGTCCGTTTAATTTGTTTTGAATTAATTTGACTGAATGTTTACTTGATAGATAGATAGATAGATAGATAGATAGATAGATAGATAGATAGATAGATAGATAGATAGATAGAAATAATTTTCGATTTCTAAAGCTAAAATTACCAAGAAGCTTGACACGGAAAATACATCAGGAAATAAAACTTTCAAATGCTTTTAGTTTTAAGGAAATCCTCATGATTTAAGAATGTTACCTCATCATATTTTTGAGTTTTTGAGAAGCCAACTAATGTATTTATGTGTGTACAGTCCAGTCTCAAAGTGAAAGATTTAGATACATGTAATTTACCAATCATCAACGACCTGCGATAATTGCTTAGTGGACAGGAAATGATTGATACAAAGAAAAAACTGGTGATGTTTACGTATATACTCATATGATTATTTTAGCGCTCAAAAACATCTTAAACTGCTTAAAACAGTAAATACTGTTGGGTGTCTGTCAAATTTCTGGATCATTCTGTCAGTGTTTTAGAAGTCAATTGCTTGGATGCAGTTATGTACTGCTGAGAAGTAGAGTTGCTTAGAAGAAAAGTGAGTGACAACTGTGTATTTACAGCTGTGCACGTTCACGGCAAAATAGACTTAGTTTTAAGCAAACATTCATGAACCTGGAGATTCCATATACACATAATTTCGCAAATGCCATAAGCAGACATCCGACCTTTAAAATAGAAATTAAATAAACCAACAAACAAAGCAGTGATTTAAAGTCCACATTCTCGGAACATTTAATAAGAAGGCGAATGTCTCGTGTTCGACGAATGGGTTCATTGCAAAATTACTTTTTTTATTTTTAGTTTTTTTCTGGTACGGGAGGAACACGCATCACATAATTTAAATATTTTTGGTTCGCCACAAGAGGGCAGTAAACCATCATAATTATAATACAAAATGTAAAAACCTCTCGACATATTACAGAAACAATTGCCATGTGCACTGAAGAGATCACTAATTGAATGGTCAAAGAGACGCGTCTCAGCTCCAGTGAGCCTTAAATAATTCAGAAGGCCACCAAGCAATTTTTGTTGTAATGCAATTATTTAAGGATGATTTACAGTCCACGCTGATCTCTGCAGAGGACACTACTCGTATTGGAAGCTAGATAATCGTATCTGGGATATTCTTACAATGTATGTAATGTAAACAACACCAAAAAATAAAGAAAAAAGAAGAAAAAAACCCCGAAGTTTCATTCAATTTCACTAAATTTAACATAAACTAATGTCCTAATTAATGCTGCCACAATGATGTAACGTGAACAATATACATGTATAGGCTATTTTAATGTTTTTAATATTTAATCGCCTATTTTAACGTTAAACTTAATATTTTAACGCAATGTCCATGGATGTCCAATTTATTGCAAAGTATAGGACTATGACGGCTGCTTGGTGTTAAGAAAGCTTTACTACGAAAATACCTCGAAATGGTAACATCATTGCATACGTTAACGAGCAACATAGCCTAAGAATTCAAGTGAGTAAATCATGGACTTGACATGGTCTGAAGAACTAAACTATGTAAGAACTAATGACTCGCAATATCCAAGCAAACAACCATGTCCGTGGTTTCCCGTCTCATCAGGGTTAATTAGTAGGACATTCACTCTCCCCTCCGACGTGAACGCGCAAGTGCGCAGCGTGCGCGTCGCCCGGGGTTCATAATAAGGCAGGAGGAGCTGGAGAAACACAACAGGACCGTCGCTCCGCACCGGGCGCAGGGGGATCCCGCGGTTTTACGCTGGATAAACGAGACACTGTGACTTTCTAGTTTCAGAATAAGACAGGTGAGAAAAAAGAAAAGGATCGTATTGTCTCCTGCTCTCATTGCACACCCAAACCTTAATTCCAGTCAGCATGAGCAAGTGGAAGTTATTTTGACCCGATCTGTCAAAATCTTTGCGCAAGATCGAAGACATTCTAACTTAAAATTGCTTATCTTATGCATAAATGGGAAATGTTACTGAAAGACGGGATCGTGGCTTTTCCGTCCAATTTTCTTACAATCTATGGAAAATCCCCGAAACGCGGAGATGGGACGACATATGATTAAACTCAAAAGAGTATATTTAGCGTGTCCCGGACTATCTCCCATGACATCTACATAACACAGGGTCAGTTTGTTCTTAATATTCAGTGTACAAAATCCAAAGTTTCACCACCACCTTCGTTTAAGAGATCAAGATCTAAAATAATATTTCTTTTACGCAAATTACAAGAATCTCCGCACGGATAAGGACATAGGCTGCATATAACTGCTTAGCGCGGAAGCCGGAGCATCTCCCGGGATGACGCGTCTGCTCAGCTACCTCTTGCTGGGCTACTTAACGTGTAACCTGCGGATATCAGATGCCCAGGGGGAATACTGCCACGGCTGGCTGGACGCCTCTGGGAACTACCACGACGGCTTCCAGTGTCCAGAGGACTTCGATACCATGGACGCGACTGTTTGCTGCGGATCCTGCTCTCTGAGATACTGCTGCGCGGCCGTGGACGCCAGACTGGACCAGGGAAGCTGTACCAACGACAGAGAAACAGAAAATACCGAGTTCGCCGCACGTAGGTCCCCCCAATACGACGTCTGTGCTTGACGTTTGGTTTTATTCTACGTAGGCTAATTCTGCATCGCTGGACATGAATATTTACTTGAAACAGACTCAGGTTTATGCCCAATATGTAGCGAAGTATCTGCTAGAATCATTTCAGGTTTATGGACAGTATGTAGCCAAAGTCCGGGTTCTTAGATTCAATCATATGTTTTATAGCATGTTATTACTGACACTAAAATATCGGAAAGACGTTAAACAGGCTATATGTATAATTGCACAGAACACAGAACCGTCTTTGCAAACTTGTCATATATTCTAACTAAATTCTCGTCATCTTAACCACTGGTCGTTGACTCTAAATACTCTGCCAAAGTCCGTACTACGTGTCAACCTGGTTTGCCGGTGATGCACTAAATTCTTTACAAAGAAGAGTATTTCTGCGCTGACATCTCTGGGGACACGTCCCAGTACAATGACTCTACTCGCTTGTCAAAAGTAATAAACTGCAGTAATTATACGATTTAAAATGTTTTCGACTGCTTCGGGTTACTTGAAATTGCGCCCAAAAAAGGCATGAAGCAGGTATCACGACTGTCATTTTCCAGACGTCTCTCCAAGCTGCTGTAACAAGATTTATTGGTTTATCTCTGTCAAAATAGAACAACTTTTTCAAATATAGGCTACAACAAAAGGCTGCATATTTTTGTTGAATAAATTTCCAGCCAGTGTACTAATTATAGGGCTACGGCAAAAAAAGTTAATGGCTAGATAGTATTCTATATAAATCAAAATTTAGATTGATCCCTCGTAAAATGCTTTGATATATAAGGCTGTACATAAATACATGGATGGAATTATGACATTTTATTCTTGTGGTGAAGTTGCCTGAGGCTTTTTATGTATGGAATTTTGTTTAACAAGAGAAAACAAACCTTTCTCAGGCGGTTAATGCTGGTCTTTTTGGCATCTGCACAGTATAAAGGACGTGAAAGTGGTCTTGACGGACGATGTATCTGAAGAATCATTTCATACCTAAACTTACACTATATAGGCCTACCCCAAAAATAAAACTATAGGCTATAAATCAAAATACGACATACGGGTGCATACCAAAATCCTGACTTTTAAATTATATTTCTAATCTGAATTTGTAATAAAATCATTGCTTTATATCTCAAGTAAACAAGTGGCAAAAGTGCAGATGAAGAAAGCCGAAAGACCAGAGGATAAGTGATATTTATTTGTTCCAAAAATGTGTGGACTGTGTAGTTAAATTAAAACATGCTAAAGCGTAAATTACTAAAGTATCTTTTAAACAGACTAAATTGCGTCACCGGTTATGTGTTTAATGTTTCTGACACGCAATAGGCTATATTAGCTATATTTGTTTACTCTACAGGTTTGCCAGTTTTTAATGAATTGACTATTTATTAATACAATTTATTTTTCTGATTCAAATAATGTACACACTAATCATTTAGCCTATACGTTTTCGTATTTGTCAATATGGTTTAGAAAACAAATGTAAAGATCAATTTACAGGGTACAATGATACAGTACCAATCGCACTTAAAAGGCTACGGTAACCAACTTACCTTAGAGCGAAATATTGCAGAATGACACGCTATAGTTACGTGGGACATGAGAAAGCTTCTGTTTCCTCATATGGTAATACAAGGACAATGATTTTTCTGGGAAATCGAGAAAATGTGTTAGGAACGCCTTAGTTAGCTGGTTAACTTCTTATATCTTGACTCTCATTGCGCACGTATAATTTGTTATCTTCCTTATGAAAATGTATATTTACGATAAAAATGCATATAATTAACCGTGACTTTTGCCAAAAAGTAATTCGGGTGAAAATACGACCATTTAAAAGCCATGACAGCTCTGACTCGTCCGGCCGAAAGTAACACACCTAGTTTTATGTGATTTAAACACTTAGATGCGGACAAGGGCGTTCAGCGATACAGCTTTTGTCCTTGCAGGACTTTCACCGGAATTAAGCACTAAATTAAACCTACAAGTGAAGACACTTTATGGATATCCTTCTCAGGGAGGCTACGCAACAAAACGATTTCCATTCCTGTAGAAATTAGACGCGCCGCTTTATATAACTCAAGCATGTCGTGTTCGCAATATTTTTCAAATCTGCTGTTGATATGTAACAGACCGTGGCACTTTAATCTTGAGCCATTACTTAAATTACAAACATTGTAGAGTATCCCTATATTATAATGCAGAACACGGGACATTTTTCATAGTTTATGAACAATTGAAATGTTTAAACCGTTCGAGTGGTGCTGTCGCGGCGTTAAAAAAATAAGAAGACGTTTTTTTTCGATTTCAGTAAGTCAAGCTGGAAAATTCAAATTTAGCAGAACGACAAACGTTTACATTCGCAATAAAATAAGCTGAGGTCGGTTGTAAAACTGATGCTAGTGAGAGTAAATATTTAAATGGAAAGCGTTACAATATGGAAAGGCTGTTACGTCATAGTGTAATGGAGTTCTACGTTAAAATAAGAACGCAAGTTTAGTGTGTCCTTCCCACGTGGGCTATTATTCACCATATATTATGGGTAGGTGGGGTTCAGAGGGTCTTAAGTTCACCTGGTGAGAATCGTGTAATCAGTATTGATGAACTCTTCCCGTGTTCTCCGCAGAGCCCATCTACGTGCCCTTCCTGATGGTGGGCTCCATCTTCGTGGCCTTCGTGGTGGTGGGCTCTCTGGTGGCCGTGTACTGCTGCACGTGTCTGCGGCCCAAGCAACCCGCTCAGCCGCCCATCCGCTTCTCGCTGCGCAGCTGCCAGGGCGAGACCATCCCCATGATCCTGACGGCGGCGGCGCCACCCTCCAGCCTGCGCACGCCGTCCCGCCAGTCCAGCACGGCCACCACCAGCTCGGGCTCGGCGGCCGGGGGCAGCTCCACGCGTCGCTTCTCCCTGGGCCGGTCCGACGGCGCCTCGCTTGGCCAGCCGCAGACGCAGCAAGGCTGTTTGGTGCCCACCCCGGCCCTGCCCCCGGGCCAAACCCAGCCGCCTCTACCGGCACCCCCTCCGCCGCCCTACACGTCCCCGGCCTGCGTCCCAGGAGGCCTCTCTCACGGCCACACCCCACTGCAGCTACACCAGCCCCTGCACCCCTCCCAAAACGGCGGCTTCCTTCTTCCACAGCAGTTTTTTTCCTTCTCCCTGCAGCCGGAGCCGTTTCCCACCGGCAAAGGCTTTGCCGATTTCGGGCAGAGCTGACAGACAGAGGCGGTGCCTCTCCTGAAGGTGGCGCTCTTGCGGAAGATCACACCTTGGCACCCGGCCTGAGATCCCCTGCCGGCTGGTCGACAAACTGAGATGAGAAAGACAAAAGCTGGGGTCCACCAGCTCTGACTGGGGACACTGGTGTCACTCTGACAGGCTGCTGGTCACCCTGCAGGGAGATGTTCTGCTGGATGTCTGGTTCTAGAGCAGACGGGGTGTTAGCACAGGGGACACTGACGAGTGACTCCAGGGAGGCGTATCCTGCTGTGTGCCGTCGTCTCCTCCTCCTTCAGTTTTGTTTTTCTTTTCTTCCCAACATTCAACCAACATTCCCTGTTTTTCCAGGGAAGGAGAAAATCATTCAAGAAGGACTTTGCTTCTGGTTTCCCGTTTGGCAGATACTTAAGAGTCCTCAGAGTTAACTGAATTGGTGATGGATTTCCGGTGTCAAATAATAAATTGAAAACAATCTGGAGTCTTCGTTAAAAAAGGGGAAAATGAATAGAGGACTTAATTCAAATGGTATACTAGTCTTAACACAGTCCGTGGAAAGTGGATGAAGTAAGTGGGCTTTGCTGGGCCAGCCGGCTGGGGCAGAGTCCGCCATCAGTCACTCCACGCACTCTGCGGAAATACATCAATAAGCGATCGAACCGCCCATGTTTCACTCTGACTTGTCTCCAAGTCTGGGCCACAGACCTGCAATTGTTGGTCTCAAGACACCATTATGGTTTGGATAAGAGCCCAGATAAGGGGATGGGAATTAAGTGGGGGGGGGGGGGGGGGGTTACAAGAGTGTCTCAATTAGAGTCACACCTCAAAGTGCCTTCTTTAGCAGCAGGAGTGGCTACAGGTGGACAAATGTGCAGTGGACATGGCTCAAAGCGGGGGTTGTGCTTCTGAACGTTGAAGAAAATGCAATGTTTGTGTTTGGTCAGTATGGTTGTGAATGTTCATGATGCTGGTGTGTCTACAATAACAATAAATTATAGGTTTTACATGGGGGTGGGGTACTCATCACCAGGGAAGGACTACAGTCGGGGGAGGCCTGGCAAATAAGAGTTGTTTAATAAATAGTATCTAAGTAATAACCGTAAATCCCCCACTTATCTTATCATTATGTGTGAGCAGCCTGCTGTCTGACACGCCGTCCAGCACATCCTGGGCATCCGTGCTTTTTGTTTTGTTTATGCCTCATATTCCCTACTATTCAGCTGAGTCGTTCAAAAGGACACCATGGGGGTAAAGCAGAAGTTCAGGAGGTCCTGGCCCTGTTCGGCCCGACCCAGATAAACATTCACGCTCTTTGGCTATTTAAATAATCCGAGAACATTCCTCTGATTGGATGTAACGCGGATGCCGGGTCATTTAGAAATACCGCACACTGACTAAACTGAGTGTATCAAATAATAAACATTTCATCATTTGAGGCTAGGCAAATGTTTTTGAGGGAAGATTCAATGTTAAGTCCCATCTGGACAAGATTTTAGTTCCTGGGACAGATGACAGCTAGAATCGATCTGCCCTGTTTACATGCAAACTTACATACAAGGAATAATCATACAAGGGATAATTCTTGGCATTTTGTTGACATTTTTCATATTCAAGGCAAAAAGGGCTAACAGTTTATTTGCATATTTCACAAACCGGCTTAATTGGCCTAACTTCCTATAAAAATGGAACCACAGGTACTGTAAATATACGGAAATGTTTTTGTGGGATGTTCACACATTTAAGAACAACAAAATCTTATTTTGTGAGTGTCACGAAGTTTAGTTAAGTTCACAGTTCCACTATGCGAGAGAACTTCGCCACTGGTTTATAGGGGACAGTATTTCCAGCAACATAAACTTCAAGAAATACCTTTAGTTCACTCAGTGTTTCCACTTAGTGACAAGTCCTGTCTTTCAGCACGACTCAGAATGACTCCGCCACATTTCAACCTGCACTCCTGTAACCACTCCTGCCCTAAATATCAAACAGACTCATATGTGAGATGGTGGGGTGGGGGGGGCAGCAGATGTTTCAGCTTTGCGCCATTAGGAGTGCTGTGCCTTCAAGGAACGTGTCCCCCACATTTGCAGTTTATGTGCTGGCAAAAAAAGACCAAAGCAAACGACAGAGTTTAAAAGCTGCAGCCACTGCATACAGAGTAAAACACGAAGGATGTAAAAATCAACAGCACTAAGTGAACAGCTGACAAACAGGCATGTCCTGTACCCATATACTCTCACGTGTAACGGCGATGGTGTCCAGGGCGGGGTGCTAGCAGCAGGCGGAAGTTTAATAAGAAAAGAAGAACTCATAGAAACAAAATAAGATGAGCAAAACCAGTGAACTTTATTATAAACAGACAGCAGTTTGTCATCCTGGGTGCTGGTTGGTTGGACACTGAGAAGGCAGCTGTTCGGACAGTGTCAGAAGTTAAAATGCAATAACAGAAGCACCCGCTGAGTTTGTGCGAGAGTTGGACCCCCTCTGCTGAGATTTCGGAGTTGGAAGCTCATGATAGAAAATTTTCCATGATACCCAGAAGGCTCCCGGGGCTGTGAAAGTAGGGAGTCGGTGGCAGACAAATCCGGGCCAAGCTACCTGCAGCGGCGGGTAGGAACGCGGATCAGAGCACACAGTAGTAGCCTTAGCACACCACACAGCCGTGTGTCAGCCCGCAGGAAGACGCTGACGAGTGCGGGGCCCTGCACACCTGAACCTCACTGGCAGGGAGAGGGTCTCTCTCTCTCTCTCTCTCTCACACACACACACACACGCTAATCTCCCAAAAACATGGCAATGCTATTTATAAATCAAATATAACCATCACATTAAAAAAAAATATTTATAAATGAGCTGTCCAGGGGAGGGATCTAGTAACAGAAGATTTGTTACATTTTACTGGTTGAATATAAAAATACGAACGTGGTTACTGTCCCAGTGTAAGCATCACGACTGAATGGCTAAGAATAACTTTCCCTTGAGCTAATGGCACTTACTTCTCATGTAATAAATGTTCCAGGATATAAAAATCTGAAAAGTAAATCTACAAATGCAGTGACCCCCCCCACCCCTTCCACTAGGCTCTGACTCTGGCCCCTCGGAGTGTGAATGATGCATTGATGGACTGACGGTTCACAGGCCCACCCCCAGACCCAAAGCCCGCCTTCGTTTGAAACTGGCCAATGGGGTGAGCGATGCGTTTGATGGACGGCCCTCTCAGCCAGGCCTACCAGCCGCCACACCATAAATGCATTCGGCCGAGAAGGGGTGCGGAGGGGGTGATGTGTGCGGTGCGTGGGAATTGTGGAAGACGAAAAAAAAATTAGGGAGGAGAGAAACTGGTAATGAGAGGAAATAAGAAACCTATAGACAGACACACGCCAGCATGAACCTAGCAGAAAGCCTTCGTCTGTAAAATACCCATAGAATGCTCCGGTGTGAAAATGACTTGCTAGCCTTCGGTACATAAAACCGAATACGTTAATGGTTCAGCTGCAACTGCATTCAGGAATCACAGGAAAGAGTAAAATCTCATTTGTATCTCTTTGGCAAGCTACATTCTCGCACGGCTGGTTGTGTTACAGTGGCAATCGACACTATGTCATCGTTAAAAGGATTCGCTACTTGTCACGAATGCTTCTAGGTGAGATCCGGGAGCCTTTGTTGTGCTGTGTCTTCCGGTGTCTGAACTCTATGGTATGAAAGGAGGTCTCTCCCTCCGTTCCCTGGGATCAGTTGGTCTGCAGACACCGTGGTCTGCATGCAGTTCTGTGGCAAGCTGGGGCTGTCAGATCTCAGGAGACCTGAATACTCGGGCGGAGCTCATGGCGGCTTCCCTCACAGTGTCAGCGCAGCGAACTCGCTGAAGAAAAAAATAATACAAATTAAAATCTTTGTTCGGTGTTTTTACGTCCCCTAATAAAAAGAACTCCCGCAGCTTCTCATCAGTCACTGGCGTGACTCTTCAGCATGCTCCGATGTGCCGGGGGAGTGGGCGGGGTCCCATGAAGGATCGGCCCCCAAAACGGGCGGAGCTTCACTACTCCTCCGTCCTCTGTTTGGTGGTGTCGTACGCCCGGACGACCTCCGACTGCGAGACCACCCCATTCTCGTCCTGCGAGAAGGCGTATCCATCTGCAGACAGGTGAGATGCATGACATTTAACTCAATAGTAATAAACTCTAGTAATAAAATCACTAGCTAAACCAGTCTCAATAAAGAAATTCATAATAATAAAACTAATTGAAATGTTAGCTAAAAATGGTAGTTCAGATTCCTTAGGACAGAAATTAAATCACAAGACATACTAATAATCCAGGCGATACAGGGAAGAGTGTTAATACGTCCATGACTTTTTACACAGTCTTGGACTTGTTTCATATCTAGTCCCAAAGCAGCAGCCTGGGTGGTCTGTCAAGTTCCTCAGCGTCATAACTGGACTAAAACTTGAGCTGTAATTCACCAAAAACCATCAAAATACTAGCAAAGCAGGATTCATTTTTTAGCTTCAGGCTGTAAATTCCTACCAAAAGCCATAAAAGCCAAACCCCCTGAATGCTGGGCTTGGAGAATTTGCTGAGCTAAAAGAATACAACTGAGATTCACTATAAAATGGACACCTTTCTTTCTTAAGCTCGTTATATTTGCATTCAGAAACAGCTTCCCCTCTACCACTGTCACTACAGAAGGTTTCCCTTCACCTGACTCACCTTCACACCTGTTGTGACTCTGTCAATTCCTGCAGGGCTGCAGGTGCATGTAGAAAGCCAGTGAGAGCAAAGCATTGTGGGAATGATATTAAAATATGCGACATCTCTAACCACACAACAGAAGATATTGGTGTGGGAGGGGTGAATATTCATTCAGGGCATTTTGGGGAATAAAGATATGTCAAAGGGCAGGGATATTAAGGCACACAACCAGTAACGTTCATGATAACCCCTCCCTCCCTGATAAAAAAAAAAAATAACCAAGCAAAACAGCCAAGCAAAAGGACAAAATGATAATGAAATACATCAACCCAAGAATGGTACAGTGCAGGCTGGTGGGGGACATTTCTCTGTGCGGGGGGAGGGGGTTGCTGTGGTGCTGATGTACATTTCCACACGTGAGTGTGCAGGCGTGCCATGCGGCAGTAAGGCACCGTAACAGCGACGAGGCACGGGCAGAGTGATCACTGGCAGCACACGCAGGCCAGCCGTCGTGCATCTGAGCAGCAGTCGTGTTACGCCCTGTCTCCGTTTGCGTGCGCCGTCTCCCCTTGTTTAAACTGAAGGTATTAAACTAATGCCATTTCACACCCTGTCAAGGCAACACAATCCAGGGGAGACTGTAAATGGACCCCCAGTACTAAAGGGTACTTCTCAAGGTCTTAAGCACCCAAGCTGTCTGGCCGTATTTGCACGGCTGCATGGAAGTTACATCAGACAGTTCTTTAAAGTGCTTCCTTTTTCTCAGATTATACACAGGAGTTTGCACATTTTCAACAGTGAATGTTACTACACCTTTAATATAGCCTAACCACTGCACAAGGGGTGAATAAACAACACAAACTGACATTTATTCAGTGTAAAATGCTTCTTAAAAGTTGGGAAATTTGTGGGTTTCCTCCGGGTACTCGGGTTTCCCTCCACAGTCCAAAGACATGCTGAGGCTAATTGGAGTTACTAAATTGCCCGTAGGTGTGCATGTGTGAGTAGATGGTGTGTGAGTGTGCCCTGCGACGGGCTGGCCTCGTGCCCATAGCTTCCGGGATAGGCTCCGGACCCCCTGCGACCCAGAAGGATAAGCAGTTTGGGAAATGGATGGATGGGAAATTTGGGGCCCTCATGTGGAAAAAGTCATTCACACTCGAAAACTGGTGGATAACTGCAACTACAAGCATCTTGTAGTAAGTGAGCAGGAGGAACTCGCCGCCGACATGCACGGTTATTCACTACTGCACTGGTAACAACTGACCCAAATTTATTCCTTTGTCTGGGTTCAGATAAATGTAGTTAAGAGATCACTCACATGACCGAGGGCACAAGTGCAACACATTTACAAACAGGTGAAGACAAGCCTTTGCTTTTACGTGATGACAGCAGAGTCCCATCATTCTTTGGGTTTGTACCCCAAAAAGGGGCGCCGACATGCATGACGGGCTACACACGTGTGAGATTGATTTTCTGCACACGTCTGCACCAGCCAGGGGTCTCCCATAATTACACACACGTGACATCACAGTACCTCCGAAACCTCTGGCCTGTTCTACTGCCTGCACATACATGCTTTGCAATTCGCTTCTGACAGGCATGTCTCCTATAGGGATAAAGGTTGATGCAGGCAAGCACGCCGCCAACGTGGCTGCGTGAGGGCATCGGAAAGGTGGCTGTGAGTCTGCGCAGTTGGTGTGTGATATGTGCAAGCGAAGCAGGTACTTACGGAGCAGGGTATGCTGCATGGACTGAGCGCGGTACGCAGCCGTGTTCTTCTTGAATACATTCTTCAGGAGTCCGGCTCTCTCCGTCAAACTGCAGGAGACACACACACACACGCACATACATGTAGGGTAAACATATCCTTATGGGGACCGCTCATTCATTTCTATAGGGAAAATGCTAATGCT
>JAODUD010000015.1:288743-306982 GCA_026784285.1 Stomatorhinus walkeri | reverse complement strand
CCCCCCCCCCCCCCCCCCCCCCCCCCCCCCCCCCCCCCCCCCCCCCCCCCCCCCCCCCCCCCCCCCCCCCCACTCTTCTAGCATGCTGGATGGACCAGCCAGACCCCATATCACAAGCCCAGCGGCCGACCAGGGGGCTCAGCAAGACTGGATGAGGGCAGACAAATTAAACTCCCAGGAAAAAAGGGAAAGGAAGGGGTTGTGCCAAACGGGGTGGGGATGGGCATCAGGTATCGTCTGGTAACCAGTCAAATGCAAGCCTGATAAATGATGCGACTGAGTTTTTTCCCAGGTAAAAGCCTGAGTGAGCAGGAAAGCCTGAATGGATTGTGTGCTTAGGATGGGTCCAGGGATACGGAGCTGTCCAAAGCAAAAGTAGACGCTACTCTCGGACAGCGGAGGCGATGGGCCATCCCTTTACGAGACCCGGAGGTCAGGGGGAGCAGGGTGCCCCCGTGTCCCTCAGCGCTCTCTCCGGGCGAAACGACAAAAGCACTGGGCGTCTGGTTACGGAGAAGAGGAGGGCGGGGACAGAGGTAGGCGCCTCCGGGGATGACAGCAGGGGACTGGGGGGCAGTGTGGTGGCTGGGAGCTGGATACCAGCAAATAGGGAATTCTGGGCTGAAACAGAGACGAGGACGGTAGGAATCCCCTACGGGACACCCTGTCCCCTGGAGCCACAGCCACAACGGGACAGTGCTGCAGGAACCTGAACTTCACCAGTCGGGTTAAGCAAACAGTGCACACGCTGCGATACAAGCTTGTGACCTTTAACCTGGGAGGTAATCAGGATTTCAGCTGTCGCTGTCAGCAGGAAGAAGCCCCGCAGTCACTGGCCTTACAGACTCTGTCCCTCCCCCGCCACATATTAGCCTCAGCTCAGCATCTCCTCTTTGTTATATCTAAGGTTGTCCGTGACCACCGAGGGAAACGAGGCCATACATTAATTGACGGGCATGTGGCTGCAGCTTCATCGCAGACTCTGTCTTCTTGTGCCAGTAACGCATTTGATAAAGGCAGTGGCATGGAAAAGCTGGCCGGTAAAAACCACGTGCCGATAGCTAAACGTACACACAGTGCACGCTTCTCCGGGGACACACAGGAACACGGGTGAAGACAGGTGAACAGAGATACCCACAAAAAAATCATGTAATGCTTTTCTCTTGTAGTTAAGGGTTCCATTTTCCTTTTTCCCCGCTGTGAGCTACAAAACCAACTTCCAGCAGTTCATCACAATGGGATGCATAAATTATTGTACATTTACAGTTCCGATTTTTTTTTAATACAGTATATACAACAGTTTCATAAACAAAGGCAGCTTTTCCATTTACAGATTATGAAAGATTAAAGAGGATTATGTTTTGTATATATTTGAGTAGGCTGATATTTCTGTACTTCACCCCTTTCCGTCAGGGACACACACAGACGTGTGTGTCCACATTCTTTATCTGTAGAGATTTCCAAGACTGTTGGCACATGGAATTAATGATCCCAGCAAAACACAAATAAACAGACTGACGCCTTTAAATTCAGACACTGTTTTTGTTACATGGGAACATCACTCTGCCTGTTTCTTGCTGTATTCATAGTAAAGAGTCAGCAAAGTGCCCCCCCCCGCCCAACCCTCTTTCTCTCATTACTGCTGGGGTTAATTCCGGGAGCTCGGTGTTTATCTTGTGAAGCGCCGTCTGTCACACTGCATCAGGCCAATCTGCAAACGATTCCTACTGGCCTGGAAAGCTGAGGAACAATGAGGCGGTCCCTCATTCCTTGGCCCCCCACCGTCCCTCCCTCCCGTGCCAACACTATCCCTCCACATGGGCACCGCAATTACCGAAACCCAATAACTTAGAATAATGGAACTACAAATCGCAACAAAAGCGACAACTTATATTGCAATGGCTCTCCAAGGGAGTGCAGTTTCTGGGCAATTGAAGTAACTTCAGTGAAAATGTCCATGAGTTCACACAGAAAATAATAAATCTAACAGGCTGCCGCTCAGCAAGGCCGTGAGACTACGGGCCAAAGCAGCGGGGCGCCGGACGTCAGTGCGCCACGCTAATGTCCTTCCCATAGCTCAGAATAGCCTACAGACGATGGCGTGAGATTACACCGGGCCTTAGGCATGTTTTGGGACTACATGGGGCCACGCTGCTAACTCCGCTGCTCCTTAACCGATCTCAGGACTATGTCCAAAGTCAAATGTACGACCCTTTGTTCCCCAGCTACCTGTAAAAAGTGTGACGGCTCCGAATCATGGGTGAGGGCATTTCTGCGAGGCACAGGGGGACGTCATTGCGGGATTCCAATAAAAATAACACATGAAAAATGAGTATGACCAGCTCATCGGCACCGTAAGGAGCTCGCTCCGTGGTGTAGCGTGGGTTTTTCCACATGCTCACCCAGTGGGGGGCCATTGACCCCAACCATGTCGGGGACACAGTGCTACAGAGGCACCCCCCCCCACCCCCCCCGGTCTCTTGGTTCTCCTCCTGTCGACCCCGACAAACACTGGGGTGCTGTGCTAATGGTTTGCAGGACAGCAGCGATTGCAGTTACAGGAACAGGGAGAGAGAGGAGAGACGGGACAGGTGGGAGGCAAACAGGTATCCCCGGCTTCTGCACCCGGGTGCCGGGTGTAAACTAAGCTGGCTCTTTAAGGGAGTTACGGAGCAAGGACAGAGACTCAGAAGATGCCGGAAAGCAGGGGGAAGATGAGGATGGACAAACATGCAAGGACCAGCGAGATGAGTGAAAGGATAAAAGACAAAGGGGGAACTGGGAAGGGGCGGGGCTTGGATAATCAGGTCCGACTTTCCTACAGCTCCCGTAACAGGAAGGCTACTCAGGCTAGTCAGCACATGGAGCTTGGATGAAAGAAATACAACAGCAGCTGAAGCCAGAGGAGGAGGAACAGCACAATGATGTTTTAAATAAAAGCGTGTGATCTGAAATTTTCCATCAACACACCCAGCCATGTGAACAGGTCAGAGCGATACAGTGGTTTGTATAATTAAATGAGTGGAGAAGACAAGCGTAGAGGAACCATGAATGGTCATGAATTTGCGTCAGTCTGTCATTAAGAATCAATGGGATGGGTGGCCCTCACTGGGATGGGTGGCCCTCACTGGGAGGGGTGGCCCGCACTGGGATGGGTGGTCCGCACTGGGATGGGTCCCACATCAGACTCCCAGGAGCCGTGCCATCACCCGAGTGCTCACAAACCCAGGCCCTTTCACTGACAATCAGCCCATACTGGCATATTATGGGATGCCCCGAAACGGAAATTAAGGCAGCACAAGCGGAGGTGTAGACTGAGCGGCTGCAGGCTGGGCCTTGACCTGAGCTGGGGGTCTCTACGCGGTTCCAGGATCTACTCACATCCAGCGTGTCCTCGTTGACAAGCAGCAGTCCCATGTTCTTCCTCAGCAACTTGCATGAGTGTCCTGCAGGGAGGAGGCAGAGTTCAGCAATGAGGGCATGCTACATCTCATTTCACGTCTGCGTCATCGTATTCCTTTCCCGTGAGCTGACACGCACGCTCGTGTCTTTCACGGCATTATGTAACGGGACAGGCCTCACAGTTTAGTTTCTTCTTACTGTTTTTTTTTCGTTTTAAACTTGCACTCCACTATCTAACAAGGCATAAATCAAAAACGCTCCGAGATAAAATAAAGCATATGGGTAAAGGAAAATGGGCCGTCTGACATCTGAAACTCTTCCACGGTGCGTTAGGGTCAAACGGTGGTGTGCTGTGGAAGCATCCGTATCTGATTCATATTGACAAACGTTCTGTTGATAAACGGACATTCACAGGGTCCTGCTGACATACATAAAGTCTGCCGGGAGCTCATTCCTTCCGACTTAACAAAAAACTAAATAACATTTTGGGAAAAAAAAACCCAGAGCCAGAGAGAGAAGGTATGGGAGCATTTGAAATGAGGCCTCGTAGCCATGCCGCTCTGCCAGGCGATGGAGATTTTTTTTAAATTTCCCAACTAAATCTCCCTATCAGACAATCCCAGGGTGACCGTGAGCTCTACATAAAGGTGCTGAGAGGAGGAATCCCACAGCTGAGCGAACTGCAAATGCCTTCCAGCTGGAGCGGAAGAGTGGAGAAGGAGGCCAGGCAGCCCAACGGCCCCACGGCGCCCCTTCTGCGCTCTCCAGGCTGCAGGCCTATCAGTTAGGCCTTGGCACACGGCTCCATCTGAATCTCCCAGAGCCCCCTTCCCTTATTATTTGTATTATTAGAGCAGGCCCTTGAAAATGCTTGACTCATATTCACTGGGCCGTCCTCACGCTGTGATCAAGTTAGGATGTTACGTTTAATTGGTATTTTTTTCCTAAGGAGAACATCTGTTGTATACAATAAGGAAAATAAAGAATACTCTGTATCCATCCATCCATGCTCCATAAGCTCTTTACCAGCAGAGTCGCGAAGGGCCCACAGCCTGTCCCAGGAAGCTCGGGGCACCGCATCCTCTTTAAAAAACCAACATGCTCAGAAAAACAGGACGGACTTTTTTACCGGCCTCAGTTAACACGTCTTTTTCAAAAGGCTTCTTCTCCCCCAGGTTACTACTGTGCTTTGAGCATAAGCGACGCACGCAGGTAAACAGACAGCAGGGGTTTTGACTTTCCCCATGAAATCCCAGGCCGTACTTTTTGGAGTCATGTGACCAGGCCCAAGGAGCTGACAAACAGACGCTCCCTCGGACAGTATCTCCCCAGTTGGCACTAATTTTGACCACATAAAATATTTATCCTTATAAAATATGAAGAAACTGCCCAACCCATAAAAATAACGAGAGGAAATGGGGCAGTTTCCTGTTTTACGGAATGATTATGTTTGTTTACGTCTCAAGGCTGCCGCCTTGGGATCTCACAGACGCCAACGTGTTAAACGGACAGTATTCTGTCAGTTTAGCCCTGCAGATCTTTAAGAAGCAGCATTTGGGAGATGACAGAACCAACCCAGCAAAGCATCAAGGGTACTCAGTGGTACCTCCCTAGGGGCCCCCTGGGACACAGCAGCCTTTTAGTCTAGAATACAGTTCCATGAGGTTTACCGCAAGGCTCCATCTCCTCATTTTCCATAAGACCGGCTGTCATCAGACCTGACACGCTTGAGTCCCGCATCTCTCCCCGAGTCCCGAAACTGTTGTGCGGACCAGGCCCGGGCGGCCGGGTGGGACCGGAGAGCCGCAGCTGACGAGCTTTACGAGTCGTTCCGTGTTATAAAATGGCCTGAACTTTCTGTGGGCCGGGTTCCCCATGTAACAGATGTGGCGCCAACTGGGGTCTCTGACCCTGATCGTTCCAAGCTGTGCGACTTGCCGACGGAGGAGATGGGTCCCCTGACCCAAAGGCCGCGGTCAGTGATCTAAGCAGGCATGGTTGTCGCGACGACCTGCCCACTCACACCGGACGTAGAGGTGCCAGAAGAACCGTAGGGGTGAAGGTACGCGTATCCATCACCAAGAGTGGGGGGGGGGAGTGTGCGCCGGAGCCCCCAAGAGGGTATACTTCACCGGGGAAACGGTGGGAAACAAAGTAAATATTCACTCTTTTCACACAGCGGCGCAGTCGGTCCGCAGGCCTGTAAAAATACTTTCCCTCGCTGGCGCTGGCTAGCGAGTGCGGCGCGGCTGGAAGGTGCTCACAAAGGAGCGATTCAGGCCCGGCGGTAGGTGGCCGCCAATGGGGACCATTTAATACAGCTCTTTCCTGCCCATCCGTAATGGGATTCTGGTGCGGCTCGACACGTTTTAGCCGTTTAGCTAATACCCCCACATCTGAGGGCTAATAGCTCTCCCCTTCTCGGTGGATGACTTCAACTCGCTCTCTACACATGTTTCGTGTCAGAGCTCGTAATAACAGCCACCTCCCCCCATATCTGTGCAGACGTGTGTGTGTGTGTGTGTGTGTGTGTGTTTTCACACATCTATTCACATCTGTCTCTGTCTCTTGGTTAGGCTGATGGCGCCACTGAAGCCTGGATATTAACAAATGTGACTTTTTGTGTGCATGTATTTTTGCACAGACATACGGTTCCGCCTGCAAGCCGTACACATGCGCGCGCATGTCCGACTTATACGGAGAGCGCTGCATGTGGGGAGAGGCGGGGCAGGCGTCGGCATCCATGTGGGTTTAAGTAAGTTTATAACCCGGTTGTAATTTGACCGTGGAAACCCTAACTGCTGTATTTGATGCACCTGGTTCCGGCCCAATGGCCTGCAGGGCTCCAGAGAACACGGGACGTGGCTCTGTTGGTCTTACCGATGTTGATGGCGGTCTCCTGCTTGTCTCCGGTCAGGACCCAGATCTTGATATCGGCCTTTACCAGAGTCTCGATGGTTTCGGGAACTTCGTCCTGGAGTCTGTCCTCAATGGCGGTGGCACCTAACAGGTGCAGGTTCTGTGGAGACGTAAGCAGGACATTCAGAACCTAGCACCTCGCAAGAACAATGTGATGGGAAGGATTTTGCACTTATTTGCAAGTTGTTTTATTTATATATAAAAAAAAAAACTAGAAAAAAGGAAAGTTTAGGGTTGCAGTTTGGTTCGTGGAGCACATGCATGGGCACACCGTTGTGCTAAAGCAGGTGTTTTCCAGAAGCTGGTGGCAAAGTCACATCTGTAATCGGAAAACAGGAATGCTGACCCCACCCAGCAGAAAGGCACTTTCAAGGGAAAGTCAGGTCAGTGGAATTTTTCAACCATGCATTCACTGCTCTGTCAATGAGAATTACATGTGCTTAAAACGAAAAAATAAAAACCGGCAGCACTGTAAACAACTGTACAAAAATCAGAGAGCTGCAGTGTCAGATATAACTGAAAAATCCCTGATAATAATCTTATCTTTCAGCCATTTGGAGCTACACATCTTACATATTTCTTTTCTTTCTTTTTTATTATTGCAAAACCCAATTCAGGAAACTTGCTGCCACCTAGTGGCTAAAGCAAAGAGCTACAGCCATTCGCAGTAAAGGAGGGTTTTATGTGGCTGATTAAATCCATTTACTTGTGCGCACTGCCATGCTGCTATGTTCTGACGGGGAGTGATTTACGAGTACTGTCACCTCTGTTTGACTTTTGCTTCAAAAGTGCCGTATTTAACAGGGCAGCGATTCTAGCCCCGCCCCAACCTCGGCACTGGGCAAACTCAGAGCCTGTTGGCCGCCTGTAGCCCAAATTAATCACACAGAACCTGGAAAACGCAGCTGGACCAGATCCGAGCCCTTGAACCTCAGGACCTCTGATGCTAAGTGCAGAGAATTAGGTGAATCTGCACTCTTTGCTTAGTCAGCTGGTGAAATGGGCTTCAGGTTAGAATAAACAAACCGCTTAGGGGTTTCCTAAGGTACGTACAGGGGCTCGCTTTGCACATGCTGCACCTATCCAGTAAGGTTTTAACCGATGGGTTTCTTTGCATTCATTTAGAAGCTTAAAGTAATATAGAATTCCATGCCCTTAAACACTACAATGCCTAACAATCACTCTGATCTAGTATAACAGATTATCCATTTACAGAGCGGGTTATTAAATCAGTTAAGTACATAATGTTACTGGAACCTACAAGGTCCTGCGTTTGTTATTTGCCGCGGCCTCTGAGCCCTGCACCTGCCTTTCCCATTACGACCCACTTACAGCTCTCTACTGCTGGAGCAGCAGGGACTCTGGCAAAAGGCTTTAACAATTAACGATCCGAATCTGACAGACTGAGCAGATTTTGTGTCCGAGGAGCATAGAAATGTCTAAAAGCTTTTACAGCACAGCCAGAAAATCTGACCTCGGTCATGCGGATACATAAAATATTTTGTGTCGATAGGCGGTAAGTGACTCATTTGTTGACAAATTGCCATCGGCAGCCTCATTTGCTGTCAAATGACTCGTTTGAAGACAGATGTTTGTCATTGACGCTTGCTTGTTTTCCCACCGACCCACGCGCTGACGGCTGTTTGTTTGCGCTTGTTGACTCGTTCTGCACAGCGCCTCCCGCCAGCAGCCGCCTACCCCGCTGCGTTCCTGACCTTCTCTATGAGATCATAGCTCTCCTCCAGCTTCACAGCCCGGTTCTGGAGTGCGGTGGCGGCCCGGTTGTGTGTCTGCAGCCACTCTCCGTAGGCGGCTTCTGAGATATCGGCCGTGGCGAAGCACAGAGTACGAAGACCTGTGGTGAGACCGAGAGGAGTCCGGTTATGATCTGACTGGCCACCTGAACAGGGGAGAACGACAGCACACAGCCGCTGCACAGGTCTCATCACCTGAACAGGGGAGAACGACGGCGCACAGCCGCTGCACAGGTTTCATCACCTGAACAGGGGAGAACGACGGCACACAGCCGCTGCACAGGTTTCATCACCTGAACTTCTGCTGGGAGGACTATGTACGCTAAACTTTTAAATGCAGCTAACTGTAAACCCACGGAGTGCCTTTAGACACTGTAACTTTGATTATTTATACAATCACAAATGAAAGAAGTTTGTCATCAGTCATGTCCCAAGCCGATATCAAAGATCGCAACTGAGGCCAACCCATGTAAATTTTAATTGGTATTGGCTAGCAAAGCCCAATCCAAGGCCAGTTACATTTCATTTTCCGTGCTTATCTACTTTACGTCAGCTGCGCAGGTTGTGCAGCGAGCCTGAGGCACACGGCTTGGAACGACAAGCTATCGAGATGTCAGTCGTGTGGAAATTCTATGAACTGGAAACTCAAAGTAGCCCAACGGCTACCTGAAATTATTACAATGCCATCCTTTTACAGAAGCAGAGTGTCGTTTACTACAAAAAATATATTTAAGCAATTATAGATACATCATAAGGAAGAATGCTGGGAAATTGCAAAGTTACGCAGGTGAAGAACGCTCTGACATCTACCGTATGTGTACATATATTTAAATATTAATTAAAAGATCTGATTCGGATTGGAGTCAGCAGATATAAATATTGAATAGACTGGATCATATTAGATCTGGGTACGAAAAAAGTGGATCCCTATCTGTCAGGTTGTTGCCATCATACATACCTGAATGGATTTGCGTATATTAATTTGGTGTGAACTTGCCCTTGTGAAGGTTATGAGTTTACAATGTGGAACTTTTAGACAATGAAAAACAGGCATAACATTTACCATGATCCGGACAAGTTCATTGACAGTAGGAAGTGCTAATCTTAAAGTAACATGCAGCACACACGTAGACCCTTCACTGCTCTGGGGATGGAGTCGGTCCATCCTAAAAATACAGGGCAGCCGCATCTCGACCCCAGGGGCAGGTGGCAGATGAGTTGGAACAGGAGAGACTACTTCAGGGGTGGCACCATGCCCATCACTCACCCTCTGTAGCAAACTGCTCCAGGTGCTTGAGTGTGATGTCCTTGTAATGGGAGCTGTCAGCCAGCCTGTCATAGATGACTGTGTCCTGGGGAAGGCGGAGAGAACCAATCAGATCTACTCTTTAAGTTTGACTGCTTGGAAACTTATAACGTTTGAACAGACAGCTTCAAATGAATCTCAAATAATTAATGCGGATAGCAATAATGTGTAATAAGACTATTTGCTTATGATTAGGCCCTTGGAGACTGTCATTTGAAGACTGGGAGAAGAAAAACAGCACATCTGCTTCCTTGCTGTTCCCTAGTAGGGGTGGGGGGAGACTTTGAATGTTAGTTCTTCTGACTATCTGCTGACAGGGGCATATGTTGGAGAGACACACGGCACTCCGTCTCCCCCGCATGCCAGAGAGAGCGGTTTCGGAGGGGAACTGTGGACAGATAAGCACAGGAGCCAACTGGAGGCCATTAAATCATGGGTGTAAATCACAGTGATGACAGGTGAAGAGAGAAAGGCACAAACTCATGAGGGATCACAATGAGTAGGGGGGTCAGGCGTAATCGGAGCCCAGAAAAAAGAGACCCAATAGAAGACACGCTTTTGATGACCGTGACGGCCACATCCAGGTCATGCTCACCGCTCCTTTGCAGTACAGCCGGATCCTTCCGGATGGAGTCCGCGCGACGACTGACATTCTCTTCCTAGAGCTGGGGGAGGGGGGTTGGGTGTGTCAGTGGGTGACTGAACAGAAGAGAAATCCACAAAATCACGGCATACAGTGCATGGAGTAACATCTCAGCATCAAGGCTACCCGAAGATCATGGGCATAGACCTGCATCGACATGCAGATTCCATTTACGCAGCTGAGACGAAAACGAGAGATCAGAAGTCAAGAAACCAGGGCTTGGTGAGAAAGACCGGTAACTGCTCATGTATTCAAACTATTTTAAAATCTTTCTGCATTGTCTACCATTCATCTTAATTAAGAAAAGACCAAAATAACTTCTGACAAGTATATTTGTTCCCAAAATGAAAATGAAGGGGATTTAATAAAAAAAAAAGTAAGATGAAGGTAGGTGGAATTCCAACATCACTCTGGAGTTCTGCCAAATGAAACAGGCAAGCTGGCATTGTCCCATCATCATCATCATCATCATCATCACTGCCATTGCAATTATCACAATGATTATCACTTTCATAAAGACGGGATAATGTGTACCAGTGAAGCTGGGATCCATAAAGCACAGTGTAAGAACTGGAGACCTTTTCAGTCCAGGCCTCTCCCAACAAAGGCCCACACCAGGGTACGTAATGACAGTCAGGATTAACCCTTCACTGCGCTGCCACTATGAACTGTACTACAACTGTAAACTGAATTTCTGGGAGAAATTGTATATATGTTTCATTAAAGAAATTTCCTTAATAAATGGCAACAATAAACACCTTTAACTAATGCTACATTACAATGAAACCTAATTAGTGAAAGAAGCGCCAAGTCCTTTTAAATGAATTAAAGGGAAAGTTTTGGCTGATAACACCGAACCAATAGGAAACTCACTTCTCCAGCTGTATCGGTAATAATTCTCTACACCTCAAAAAGAAAATTCTTTGGGTTCAATATCACGTGCTGTCAGGTCAGCTGTAGCACAAGGCAGCTGGGAAAACTGTCCTGAGGGTGGGGGAGAGATTCAAGGCAGATAGATTCATACATACTGTCCTTGATGGAAAAGAGAGAGAGAAAAAAGAACTTTCCGGATCCTGTACCTCGTGAACTCCAGCACGTTCAGCAGCACATATTTCTCTTCTTTACCGAGCTGTGACAGACAGAAGAACAGAGACGTACATTTACAGCCTAAACTCCATCTGTCTCCTACTCTCAAGCTTTTGTTTTTATCTGCTTAGCTGTTCCAGCTCTACCTGAAATACCGTATTTCTCCAAAGCATGCAGGATAACGGAAATAGTGGAAGTATTACATAAAAGTGATCAACACGTTAAATACCAGTGACAGAAAAATGTAGCCATTTCCAATACGAGCCAGAAGGTGGCAGAATTTCATTAAAAAAAATAAAGCTTCACTTGTCACAAAGTAACATTGAGTTCAGTACTTGTAGCAGATGTACCAGCCAACTTCCTCTCCCTCTTGGCACGAGGATTTATATACATAAATAACTAAATTACAGCATTAACTGCTCAGGTGGAGCATGCGTCACCTTTCCTTTGGGCTCTTTTCACAGAAGGCAGCATTTGAACAAGCCCTGCTCAGCAACTGGACAATTCATTTTTTTAAATTGGAGCACATAGCCCCATTAAATAGCATTTAATTGATGCAGTTACAGAAATATACGACAGCATATAAATAATTATTTATAAATAAATAAATGTTTATATAAATAAGTATTACAATGAAGCAATTGAGAGGTGTGAAAATCGCAACTTCCGGGAGGACGTATTCAGGGAAAATGGAGCGTTAATTTGTGGAAGGGGATGTGAAGCGGCTTTCCTGGGGGGGGGGGGGGATGCTCTCACCGACGTGATGATGACGGAGTCCGGCGTCCTCCCAGAGAAGATGAAACCCAGGTTCCTCGCTGCCCTCACCAGCGCTCCCTCGTCTGTGAGGAGCAACAGAAACATTTTCCTCGGCAACGACCATAGCGGAGATGGACGTCATAAACGCCTTCCAGTTAATCATTTCTTTATATTTCATTCAGCTAAAACATTCAATCGAATCAAATCGCTCACTGATTCATACACTTCTACCCTTAAATGTTTTTTACCTCCCCCATGACTGATATTTCGGGTGGTCCCAATGTTTAAAATATTATTCATGAAACATTTAATAAAATGGCATTCAGAGTGCTTTAAATTTGTAACTTACAACTTGTAAGTAACTGTGTAACATAGACCATATAATTTAATGTACTACATTCTAGTCATGTCATTATACGTTATACCTGGATTATGTTTCACTAATTTTCGTCTGTCAAAAGGCTTGATCTTGTTCACTTGAATGATCCGTTAAAAATCACAGCCCACAGAAGCACAGGGCAAACTGTGTTTGGCCCGTTTATGAGTGTTTGTGAGACAGAGGTGAGCCGTCTACTGTCTGCGGCCTTGGCTATCTAACCCAGATCCATTGTCTGGTATTTCACATGCATAACTCAGCTCTCGCATGCGTGGGGGTGCAGTAGGCCTTGCCCTTTACCAAAGATAGCTGTGTGTCTGCATGCTTGTGTGAGAGAGGGAGGGAAACACAAGGAGGATGTTTATTCTCTGATGCAAACATTAGTCTTCAGCATTTCTGTGGGTTGGATTGAGCTGAACCAGTCAAAAAAGGACTCACACAGAAGACAATACGGACTGTTTCCAAGAACAGCACAAAGCCCTTTCCAACCGTTTCCATTTTATCACTATGGTCATAACTTCTTCTTTCCACATGTTCCATTCCTTGCATCACTGGAACTTGCACAAGACGAGTCGTTAAGTGGTTTGTGACATTAACACATTCGATGGGGCAAGATGCTCACTCGTTCCCAGTAACACTGAAAGCCCCCCCCCGCCAACAAAGACGGCACATTCCTGACAATTTCTGGGGATATTGAAATACAAATCAGGATGGCCACATAAAAAGCTAATGACTTTAGCTGCCAATGACAAGAAGAACCTACAGATGGCCCTGGAGTGACCAAACAGCCTGGTTTATTGGAAGCAAACTAAACATTTAAATTAGGGTATTTGGGTAAACCCAATATTTGGCTGCTGTGTAATTATATTTGTACAATGAGAGACAAGTGGATGATATTCTGCCTAAACACTATTTCAAACGTTCTGAGTTCATTTTTAAATTGAAAGTATTGATTACTTCTGCTAAAATAAATTTAAAAGGACACTCCACCCAAATAAATTTTAAAATAAATTACATTCCAAAATTATTAAAAGTATTTATTTTTTGGTAAGAAAACACCAACTCTGGCATACAACAACAATCCCAGAGCACTGTACATCATAACTATCTTACATATTTCTAACATTATATCAGAGAAGGGCCGATCAAAGGCTTGCATTACTGACGTACTGCAGTTGTATGCCAGTATGGCAGTTTCCTTTATTGGAATGGATTTGTTTTTCAGAAACTCTTCATAGCCTTCACTGTCTCTCCAAATCTGTTGCGCTGAAATGTGTATCAGCCGATTCCCATCGTGAAATTTCAGCAGAGAGATGTTTGCAAAACGCATTTCTAACAACATTAAAATAATTCCACACAGCAGACATTTTTGTGCTGTGTTTAGTACATGGGTATGCAAAGCAATATGGGCACCATTTTAAAGGGACTTCCTGGCGGTAAATAATGGCTCATTATTAACCATTGCCCAATGGCCGATTGTTGCCGTATCGACTGACACAGACAGTTGGCCGATACAATCGGTGCATCTCAATAAAAACCAGTTGTGCAACCTTTGGTTCCAGAAAGCAGCACTGCCAGCCTCGAAAAGCAATTATCAGATTATAGGCAATGACACACCTCTGCACTACCAGACGCTGTGTCACTACATTTTGGGAACCTGGACCTTGAAATAAGACACATGCAAACATGAAAGCACTGGAGACATGTAATGAAATAGAAGATAGCTGCGTAAAAGCAAATTAAACCAAGATAAAAATGGAAAAAAATAAAGACAATCAGAAGAATAAGACATTCTTCTCCTTAATTTTTGATGGATTAAATTACCCCATCCAACTAGCTATGCCAGTGATTTCATTTTTCATAATTAATCAGCTTGGAGAGTTTTAATGAAATGCCCAGAGCAGCTCAGGGATAAGCTAAATAAGCACGGCTAATGTGCGCGTTCTCCTTTAGCACAATAACAGTCAACAGGAAGTGCAACATTCTTTGACCTGAAAACCCAAGGGAAGAGCACCACCCTTTACAGATTGTCATAAGCTGAACAGTTTCTCCTGAGGAAAATATATTATGTTACAAGAAGGTCTTAAACTTAAACTTGTTGACTAATATACTCAAGCAGTGTAGCACAAAAACAAATGTAAGAAAAACAGGATGAAGGTTACGGTACGTTGATCAACGTCTTAAAAACTATATCAATCAGTCAAGAACCAAAAGACAGTTTAATTGGCTCTGGATTTAATCCCCAATCTTAGCCATCATTACAGCTCACATACATGGACCACAGCCAAGATGGAGATCTGTGAGCTGAAGAGGCCTGTGATGGTGTACGAGCGTTGGACCAACGCACCTGGAGAGGCAGCCTGGTAGACGATGCCGTCGTCGGTTCGCTCGGGGACAGCGGTGTGACACACAGCCATCATGGTCATGAAGTCCCGGATGACAGGGGCAGTGGGCTGTAGAGAGACCAGGACACATCTATAGTACAACTGGAAAAGTACAAAGACCACAAGCAAATATATCAAGGACCCTACAAAGCAAGTATTTAATGCTCTACATACAGGTCTCACATAAAGGTTTGGGTCACTTACCTTACACAAATCATTACTTCATTCATTTACTCCATAAACATTATATACATAACATTACAAACAACCAGATACCCAAATTGTAGTTCTTAAAGAGCTGCTGTGAGTTTGTTTTTTTTTATTAGTCACACCTTTGAAATAACACAAAAGACTAAACATTTGTGCTTAGTATCCATTTGGAAGCCAGTGATTATTAATTCCAGTAATAACATAAATGGCATGAACAGAACTGAATGAGTCAGTCAAAAGAAGTTATTAGGCTCAATTGAAAAAAATGTCTGTGTGGAAGATATATACAGACATGTTAAACATTGCTTGTCAATGGACTTGCATCCAAAAGATGTGGTAAATTTAATTAAGTCTTTCTGTGCTGATTGCAGTTTGTTCCTTTGACTTAGATCACAGCAGTTTACAGAAGTGGATGGTGACCAGGGCAGATGTTGATGATGAAGAATTTATGGTGTGACGCAAAACAGAGAAACATAAAAATACCCAGGCAGAGACGTCACTCGGAATCCTAACCACAGTGGACAGCATACAAGTGATGGACACGACTTAGCATCTTGACAAGGCCTCTGTGGGCAGATCCTGAGGTTAGGAATTACGTCGCTGTCATATGCTGACAAGGGACATGGTGCCAAGTGGTGCCCAGGGGAGGACCAGCCCACACAATTCTGACTGGGCTGATCCTTCTGGTGGAATTCGATATTGACATTGTTTCTCTCCTCTATATTAGGAGCAGATATGGAATAAACAAATTGACAGAGATGGTAAATAATCTGTTCTCCCAAACTTAGGGTACCAGCAAGACAAACTTTGGATGTAGGGGTGCTGCTTATCAGGAAAAGGGTAACCCAGAGACTCTATAACCCAGAGGCTTTATAACCCAGAGACTCTATAACCCAGAGACTCTATAACCCAGAGACTCTATAACCCAGAGGCTTTATAACCCAGAGACTCTATAACCCAGAGACTCAGATCTGTTGCAAAACCCATAGGGTCTGTATGAGTTTTAAAATTGTTTAAAATCATGTAAAAATTGTTTAGTAAATGCTCCACATAAAATTGACAGTGACTGTGACCTTACAGCCATGTTCAGGTGCTCACTGGCTGCTTAGAAGATGGTGGAAAGAGAGGAAGCAGAATCCCATACAACAGCATGTGAGAAAGTATATGGCAAATTGGATACACCTCAGATGTTTGGGAAGGTGAACATGAAGGTGGCAGCAACAATGACAATCACATGCAGCACAGACGGTATGATGGGCTTTCATACATACAATTATACGTTAATGACTATGATCTTGCTTTATGCGGTCAAGTCCTGTCAACCAAACCAAAATAGATCTGGTGTGTGGACTCAATACAAGCAGCCTAGACTTGTATGGTGGTACTCACATGATCGCTCTGGAGGTTTTCCAGCAGGCTGGGGTCGTTGAATCCCATCTCATCAGCAGAGCTGGCACTGTGCCTGCTGAACACACATGGAGGTGAAGAAACATCACACCACCACATGGGAACGCAAAGCTCTAAACCCATTTTTCAGGGCTCATTAGCAAAAAATAAATAAGAAGCTGGATCATGACCACAAGAGACTGGCTTGTTCCACGTCAAGGTCATTGTTTTTCATCGGCAGGTAAATGTGTTGTTACGGGGGATTGCATTTGCAACAGGATTTCAGAATCCTTTCCATGCAATAGTGTAAATAAATGGAAAAATGGCACAGTCTAAAAATTCTCAAAATCAGAAATATTATAACAGACTGGCTGTCTCCCGTAAAAAATCTGATTCCTTGGTATGATAATCTGGAAACAACCAACTGAAAAATGCTGCTTCTTGAAGTACGGACAGCAGAATGTTGACGAAAATCAATGATTGCATAAGAGTTGGTTTTCTTCCTTGTCACATGCATTGTGGCCTACTTAGCTCAGGGGCCTCGTGCGCTTTAACACAAAACTGCAAACCCCCACATAAACAGGCTCAAGGATCCCCCACACTGGAAGGCCTGTTCATCAAGGCGGCGAAGCAAAGCTCCATGAGAAGATGCGGGGCCTGCAACGTTTGATACCTTCCAACAATTGACAAGGACATATCAGCAAACTCTGAGTGTTAACTGCTCAAAGTACACAAGAACCCTGCTCCATACGCAGTTTCCCCAAAGCACCCACAGGGACAAAGACCGCAAATTCAGAAGCTCCAATGGTTTCACACAGCTATCCCTTGAAAATGTGCCTGGAACTCATTCTGAGATCAAGTACTATGCAATTAGTTATGCATGTGCAGAGGCTGGGAACTCGAACCTGACCTGAACTGTTTTCTCAAGCAATAACAATTAGGGGTGTAACAATACATCTATTTGTATCGACGTATCGATGCAACGGCAAATGATCCGATGCATCGATGTGACGCATAAATATCAATACATGCGTTTTTATTTTCTCGCCTGTTTCAGTTTTGTTTTCATGATCCACTCCAACATATACATGATCGTCATCTACTGGTCGATCGCAAAAGGTAGCGTGGGTAGATGGTATGGCATAAAAAACAGATGATGGATGACGCGTACAACCGCGCCAGCTGCTGCAAGCTACCGAGTCGCCTAGTCAGCCTCCAGTTTATTTCTACTAAACTTAAGAAAGGCTATAAATATGAATGGGGGAGCTGGACCAAGTAAGAAGCCAAAAACCGACCACTTCCACACGGAATGGGGGGAGGACTCATTTTTTCCACCATATCATATTCTAAGTGCATTTGCCTCATCTGTCAGTCTGCCGTTGCTATTCCGAAGAAGGGAAATGTGGAGCGGCATTTTCGGCCTGTTCATAAAAACTACGACATTAACTTCCCTCCAAAAACCGAGCTGAGAAAGAGAAAGGTGAAGGAACTAAAATCCCAGTTTAATTCAAAAATACTTTATTTATCCCAAAGGGAAATTAATAATAATAATAATAAAGAATACTCAATATTTTTATATATAAATATGTTTAGCATTTTTATAATAGGAAGATCATTTTGACTTGGTCATTTATAAGTAGCTCACAAGCTAACATACCTTCAGAGCGTGCATTTAGTACAGCAGGTGACAGAGGACGCCATGCTCAGAGCACACAATCTCCTGAACACGTTTGATTTTTCTTTTAAAAAAAAAACCTCTCAAAGAAGAATACTGACATACTTGTTTCACCACAGACGTCAGTCATGTTGATCTTCCTCATTCTACATATCAGTCCATGCAAAGTTTTCTTATTGGACTTTATTGAACTTTATCTTACTCGTTATTGTTGTATCCCAGTGTAGGGCAAGCAAGCAAGGAACGAGGAATCAGGGTCAGGCAGACCGGGGGGGGGGGGGTAATGCAAGCACAGCACACAACACGGGGAAAACTTCAATGACAGATCAGGGCGACAGGCTC
>JAODUD010000015.1:267264-283441 GCA_026784285.1 Stomatorhinus walkeri | reverse complement strand
GGGGGGGGGGAGAAAGGGGAGCCAGATGGGCTCTGGCCATTCAGTCCATACCCACCCATAGGTCACTCCTGCAATGGTGCACTTCAGGAATTGCATCACGTTGCAGGTTAGGGTCCCGGTTTTGTCTGAGAAGATGTACTTCACCTAGAAGAGGGATGGCAGGCACATTAAAAATGACACGCAGCTGAAGATCTACAAACAGCTGGTGCTGTAGCACCAAAAACCATAATGGGAATAATTATATCAAAGTATAAAAATAGAGATTTCACATTAGTAGCCAGCTAGTTTCACCGTCATTAATTTGTCCTTTAATTTAACAAATGCTTATAACTGATTATCTTTGGTAACTGATTGTACATTTGCCTAATAAACATAACCGTATAACAGAATGCACGACTGCAACTGAAACGCCGTACATGTATAATCTGTTATGAGTGACCCATAAATGTGTCATTAAAAGTTGACGGATGAGAAATTCTAGGTGAGAAACTATATTCAAATAATTCTAAAACTACAATGTCAGTATAACTTTTTCTTCTGCATTCAACCCATTTCAGAGCATGTCCACGGGAATTAGTGACAGCCGGGAAAAGGCAGCACAGTACTACATCTATCGGTACCCTGAGGGTTTCCTGTTTTGACTTGCTGCCGAATCATATCAGGTCCCTTAATGGAGTTTGACAGAGGCGTTAGCTTGGTTTTTAACAGTAGAATGCAGCATAAAGCTCATGTGCACTTTACACTTTCAGCACGACAAATTATGTGGGGGATGGAAATGAAATGTGCACCTCTGATAAATGTCCCCTGAAGTGATGTGCAGTCTAAAGAAACGTTATCAAGTTTCTCTATATGCTCCAACAAAACACTGGGGATAGCACTTTATATTAGCTGCACCTTCATAATGCATTCACAGGACATTCATAAGCAGCATGTAACTGTACCGTAACATCCTAAAATACCTTTACAACTTTAATATACATTAATAACAAACATCGTAACAAACATTATAATCGTACAATGTAATTAATATATATTAAAGCTGTTAAAGTACACTTACATGCTGCTTATGAATGTTCAATGCGTGCATTATGAAGGTGCACTTAAAATTCTATGAATGCATTATAAAGGCATTATGAAAGTGCGGATAATGTAACGTGTTAGCACACTAGGTCCTACATAAAGACTGGTGCAACACATAAGGGATTTAAAGAGAACATCAGCTCACCTGTCCCAGCTCCTCGTTTAGGTTGGAGGTACGAGCCATGGCAGGCGTGTTGGTGGCTTCGTAGTGCATGTCCATGTCCTGGCAACAAAGTCAGACCGATGGAAACAAGCAACACTCAAATCATGTAGAGGAAGCAGCATTTTTGGGGATGGTGGATTGTCCTCATCGTTCAGCACTCACCCAGCTGATGAAGAAGGCCTGGACAAACTTAATGACCTCCAGGGTGACCAAAAGGCTAATAGGAATCAGGTTGTTGAAGAGGATAATGAAAGTCAGAAAATTGAGGCCAAAGTTAGCAGCACCTCCATCTGTGGGGGGGGCACAAGAGAAACCATCAGTATGTACATAGCCTTTGAATTGATGGGAATTTGAAAGCATCTATACTGAGGCGCTATATTAATTTTCAAAGCATCCCTCACAACATTAAAATAATGCTCATTACAGGTATCAGTAACCCACAGAATGCTTGCTTAGCTGGTATTTATAAAGCTTTCTGACATAATTCCTCTGTAATACAACATCTATAAAATTCCAAGGATACTCCTTAAGTACAGCAATGATTGTTTGTCAGTACTAGCATCCAATTTCTTATAAAATGACAGCAACTGATGTTGGACTATTGATTAAACAAATACCCCCCATTCAAACACTGTCACATCACTAACAAAAATAAGTAATGCAATTTACCTTCGAGCCACCAGGGTGTCATACATAAACACCAGGGCTCGTTACATTGGCTGGGAGAGGAACTCTGACTCCAGAGTTCTTCCCACAACAAATTAAACTTACAGCAGACAGACAGAAAGAGGAGGCTGATTCATGAGTGGAAAAAATGATTCACGTTTGCATTCGTCAAGACAATGGTGGGAGATTCAGTCCATCGCAGTTTCTGAGAATACTGTTGCGGTGTCAGAGGGTTAGATGGAGGAACTTCCCCTCCTTGAATGTAAGATCACTTGCCCTGTAAACATGGACAGGTCATCAGACCAGGTGGGGAATCCAACACCAGCAAAGTGTGCGGGGGAATGTACAGTGTTCTCAAAGCCCGGCACGGTGCCCTTAACATAAGCAGTCACCTTCAGCTGCCTGGAGGACAACACCAAAGTAAAAATGCTGCACTACGAGTTATACGGGCGCAAAGCGGGGTCAGCAATTCCTTCTCTATCAGTCAGCAAAAAAAAAAAAAAATGCAACAACATTCTAAGCCGCTCGATATTTATCCAACAGAGCAGTGACAGGTAGCGCTCCAACAGACACAGAGAATCACCATATCTGCCAGCTTGACCAAAGGATTAGGGTGAATTTGCATGAATGTGCTATACATACAGTACGTGCCATACAGGGCTGTCATTGCTGATAAGGGACTAAAATGCAAGTCAGTTTGGCTCACAGGTAGCAGTTACTAGCATAGTCATATTATACCTGAGGTGTCCTTTGGAAGATTATAATCCATTAGATTTACAGATTGCAGGGATTACCCCGGCATCACGTTTCACACTGCCAGCTGTCTATGTACTTTACCATGAATGATAAAGCGGCTCATGGTTGTTAAGGGAAGGGACATGGCAAACGTACACAATGCCACTGCTTTAGCAAGACAGCAACAGGCAATGGACTGAATGGCCCCTCTGTTAAAAGTGTCTGATCAACATGGAGACAGAAAACCTGCTTTGTGACCACACTGTTCCCCACTGTGCAGTGCATCGACTCCCCGGTGTTTGGGGTATTTATTTTTCAGTGTGTTGGGGAATTTCTGTTAAATGATCCAAGTACTAATTTGAGACTGTGTGGTGCTTAGAGTTTATTATTTTTAATGGGGAGCTCCATAGGTCACAAAACAAGTGGCGACTGGTTCAACACAGACAATCAAGATCGACCTGTTTGAAAGGGAACAGCGCGTGTGTAAACATTCGATAAAATATCTTTTGTAATCAGTGTACAGAGTATCCTAACTGGCACAGTCTTCCTTTTCTTAAATGGGGCAAATCAGTGCAGCACTGAAAACTGTTGTTTTCAGATGCTGTTTTTTAAAAGCTTGATTCTTTACATTAGTGTTTCCCAACCCGGTCTTTGCGGAACTGCAGACTGTCCATATTTCTGCTCCCTACCAGAAAGCAAAAATGTGGACTGTCTGGGAGGGGGCTGGGAGGGAGCAAAAATGTGACCGTCTGTGGGTCCCCGAGGACCAGTTAGGGAAACACTGTGATAATAAGTATAATAAGTATCTCTCTTCAGTTTCTTAGAGAGAAATGGCTTTCCAGTATTAACTGGGATTTGCTCAATGGATTTGATGCACAATCCAGAGCCTCTTCCACAATCCACAGCACCAGAAAAAAACAACAGAGTCAAGGAAGCAAGGCAGAGGAGACACTGGAAAAATGTCAACACTGGTCCCTTGGGCTATGTCACTTGTACGTTTGGAAAAAAAATCCAGGGACAAAGAACAAAATGAGAAGAAATTAACTGAATGCGAAAAAATGGTTTTGCAAAGTATGATACCCTGAGGTGATATTTTAGAGTTGCCAATGAATGTGGTCAACAGTGCCAGTTTTTTCCAAAGTGGGGCAGCAAAATAAGGAGGTCTGATTGCACAACAGAAGGGTAGGGGGGTTAACAAGGGGGCTAAGGGAATCAAACAGCATTCGGGGTTGGGGGGGCCCAAAGCTTTAAAAACCACCATTACCTGGAGCTGTTAGATGGGGGAGGGGAAAAACCACACACAACAAAGAAAACAAAGACCAAACATTAGAATGAAACGAGACCACAGTGATGCCAAAACGTTCAACAGTTTCATTCGATGTTGTCACGTTTATCTCCTGCGGGAAATGTGCCCTTCGACCGAAGCTGGCAGCATTTCCTACGTGTGTTTACCGGAATGGTAATACGTCATAATAATGCAACGGAAGGACAACATCAGCAGCAGCGAAAATGAACACTGCGGAACTGAGTAAACCAAAAGTAGGGAGACATTATGAAAAACAAGGGGTAGGCGTACAGGGGGCATTTGGGCTTCTTAGTGAAGCATGTGTGGCCCAGTCACTTACAGTTGAGATTCATGTACCAGGCACCATCGCCATACTGGCTCTTCCAGATGGTTTGGCCGACAGAGCATACCAGGGAGACAGCCAGCAGACAGCCAAAAAGGGCCAGGATCTGGAAGTTGGTGATGCGCTCCACATTCGACAACTTTAAGGGTGGCCGGGTGGAATTCTGAGAGGAGGAGCCAAGGAAAGTTAGAGAGTAAAAGCCTGAACCTGGTTACAGCATGGACCAAAGAGCTATACCTCACCACAACTGTCATCCAAATGTTCTGAATCAAAATGTTTTGAATCAAAATGTTTCAAAAGGTGGTCATTTTTTCTCCATCCATGGTTAACAGAGCTGGATGTTTTAAGTTTAACCAAAAGGCATCTTAAAACTTTGAAGGAGTTGTCTCCTTTAATATTAATGCCTCTGCTCCTGTTTATAACACACAGTCTGTTAACATTTTAATAACAACATTTGATTCTCAAAACGCAGGCAAATCTCTGACAAACACTACTTTGTGGATGAGGTTTTAACTTCAGTTTCAGCCAGAGGTAGAATCCCTCTGACCCCCGTGAAGCCGGGCTTTTACCTGCATGAGTTTGGTGTCATGTCCGGTGTAGACCACAATGCCATGAACCCACTGCGTGTTCCTCAGCTGGGCACCTCTCAGCAGAATTTGGTCTGGACCTAAAGGCACCGGACTGAGGCAAAAAAGGGGCATGCGTAAGGGATCGTTCAGAACAGTGTAGATGGGGAAACGCTTACTCCAACACAGAAAGATATAGTTATTACAACACTGCTCAATCAATGGAATGCCTTTCAACGCTGCAACCCTGGGGGAACATTATAGCTTATTGCTTACAGGAGGCTACTCACTATTTAAGCTATATCAGGGTTGAACATCAGTCGCTAAAGGGGGAAAAAATAATTTAGATATAAGGATGCATTGCTGGGTAAGTCAAAGTTTTGAATTTGGCTTTCGGCCAGCGAGTTGTCCAAGTGAGCAGAACATCCGGGCAGAAGCTGGGAGACTGATATACACACAGCCTAGAAACGAGAGATGAGGCGGGGAACCGAACGCTCAGGCATCCCATGAAACGAGCCCAGAGCAGTGCCAAAACCCTGCAGCGAGGCGCAGATGCATGTCAGAGGGACAGATGCTTCCCTGCCAGCACCTCATTTACTCATCTTTCTCCTGAAACCGAAACTGCAAAGTCCTTCTCTAGCAAGCCTCCCTAAAGGATTGTCTTCAGGACATGTCTAAACAAGCAGGTCCTTCTGACCTTATCATAGGCCATTACTGCAGCACCGGTATTATTCAAGCAGATGCCCTGACTCCACTCTGCTGCTGAATATATAGTGGTCCCCTGGCTCACCTCTAAGCCACAATATGTTCTAAAGTAACAGAAACAAAACAGACCTGTGATAATTATAGACTACCATCCATCTTCCATCCGCTTATTTTGATCAGGGTTGCAGGGGGCTCGTAGCCTATCCCAGGGAGCTTACGGGGCTGGGGTACACCTTGGATGGGATGCCAGTCATACATTCACGGGCCACATGTATGGACACACCGTCATACACTATGGGCAATTTGCCAGTGAGCCAAGCTGTTTGCAGGACGAAACAGCAACACCCAGGTGAAACCCACGCGAGAAGGGGAGAGCATGCAAACTAATGAAACTAAATAGACATAATCTAGAACTAGAAAAATGATAAAACGAGGACAGAGCATAGCACTGCAGTCACTAGTGCGCAGGCTTTGAGGGCTTCCTTGACTCATGGACACAATCCAAGTCCATAAGGAGGATCCATAGTGCGATCGTTAGGGTATCCGATTTTGTATTTGGCTGACAGTGCACATGATAAGGCAGCAGAACCTGCACCTGGGACTGAAAAGGCACAGTTTACATTTATTACCTTTCAGAAAACCAACCTGGGGGAATTCCTGATGGAGCATCCCATCCATTCTGCTGCAGCAACATGCCATTAAGCTTAAGCTTCTTCAATACCCGTTTTCCTAGCAATACTGGCAAATACTATCTGTTTTAGATGTTCTACAAGGTCACAGCAATAGTGAATAGAGTATATTTGCTACATTGTTAAATTTCTTTCTTTCCATCCATCCATAACTGCTTATCCACTGCAAGCCTGTGACCGGTTGCATAAAACACCTTAAGTATGACACTTAAGGTTAAATTTCTCCTTAGCTGAGAGATTTATTTAGAGGTGTTGCACAAAATCCCTTAAAAGGTTTTCTTAGTTAAAGAAAAACCTTAATGCATTTACAGCATTGAAAGACATTTTACAGTAGGAAAGTAGGAAATTTGTGCAATTTCCATAGAGACCATTTTCTTGTGTGCACTCACACCTGTTCATGATACCTATTATCAGCTCCAGTTTAATTGCTTTGATGAAGATATGGAAGTACTCTGAAAAGAGAAGTATTGGAATAAAAATTGAGCAGACAGAATTATGGTTCTCAGTTACATTAAATGCATTTTTGCATGTGTCTCCATATTTCTAAATTGGAAAATTTGTTCTGTAACTGACGTACTTCTGTCTAATATGGCCAGTGCCCAGGGTGAAACTTGCTAGCAATTATCAGTTGGATGTTACAGTACATACATGTCACACCTTTTAATTTGAGGTGTTTTGTACGACCGTCCCCTGGTGTTTATCACAGGAAACTCGGGACACAAGGCGGGGAACACCATGGATAGCACATCTGCTAAAAAACCCTGACTATAATAAGGCTGGTGTTTCGTACTAACATGAGTGAAGCACACGAAGAAGATCTCAAGGTCTGCTTGATAGACTGTTTTTAAGAAGTTGCTTTGAAATCCCAGTGCAGCAGGAGGAGGAGGAGGAGGGAATAAACAGTTCTGAAGATCTCTGACTCTCTCAGAGCTGAAGTGCACCAGCTGTGACCTGTCGAAAACCTAAACCAAACAGGCCCCCATACCTGTGACCTTCCAGACGGATGTTCCCCACGAATTCATAGAGGTGCCGGTTGGGGTTCTCGCACTCCATACGGCCGGTCAACCTCGCCAGGCTCTCTGAGTCCTTAAACTCCGCAGTCAGCTGCAGGCCCTGGTGAGCACCAAGGGTGGGTTGGCAATAGTGTGGCAGCATGACTACCTGCTCCTGTGTAAGACTGGCACGGGTCATACACCACCATCCTCCTCCGGATGCAGAGGCCAAACTAACCTTGGAACGAACTCTCAGAAAAGCTGACTCTAAGTCACATGACCAATTAACAGCTGTTAATTATTAGTCAGTTTATTACTTACATACGTACACAAGAGAAAAACCACGATGAGGTGTGAGACTATGAAAATAAATCACTGACAACTTGGTATAATGCGCAAAGTTGATTATTTTTGTAGAACCTTACACCTCAAAGTGGTTTATCCCATTTTACCACAGCAAATGAACAAAAAAACAGAAAAAAACTAGTCTCAGTTAATTTTCCAAAAGGATATTATTTCAATTACCATTTAATAATGTGTCAATGTGCTCTCCATAAGGACAGAACACCTGGTCAGGCTACTCACTGGAAGCGGCAAATCCATTAAGTTTCCATAGAAACCATCAGCAGACAGGTGCTTACGTTTTGAAGATCAGGGAAATTTATGCCGATAAGAATGACTGCTTATTTATGAGTAAAACGTCACACCGGTTTTTATATTAATATATATTATAAAACCTTTACTAGGACGCCGGAACTATCTGTGCAGTTACAAGTAAAAAAATCAACACCCACGCAACATCTCTGGACCCATAAGAAAATATTATTCACCAAAGCCATGGTATACATTGATATATTCCACTAAGGGGAGCACCACTGCACTGGTGTGTCAACAGTGTCATAGATTCTTGTAATAAACAATGTTGGACCCACTAGCAGTGCCACAGTTGCATTTACATATTACACACACACACACACACACATATATATAAATAGAGAAACAGAAAGAGTGGCACTAAAAAGACAGTTAATAAATATCAGAGATGGGAGAATGGATTTCAAAAACTCACTTGACGGATTTTAAGGTTGGTCTCTCCATCTAGATTGGATGTCTCGATATAGCTCATGGCATGCGGCTCACTGGTCAAGAAAATAAGTGATTAAATGCAACATGGCAGGTTAGACATGGGAAGCTCATGAAGAAGGATCATGGGCACAGACACACGGAAAGACAGGAATTCAGCAACTGACCAATCCGTCAGATATCTTGTGACATGATGGCAGTACTCAAACTGTGCTGATTATTTTGTGTTAAAATGAAATTGCTAACTCTTAGATCACAGTTATGGGAAACGTAACATTTAGGCAAATGTGCTATTAAAAACTAATATTACTCACTCAATCTATCATTTTTATTCAATGTTTTATTGAATAGCTAGTCTGAAAAGGACAAGCACTGAAACAAGTTTTGCCATCATCTTGATAGATGAACTGATTTCTGTCTTTCAGTAACAATTATGGCAGATGGATCAACTTTTGATTAGAGTGCTAAACATGTAATTGTCCTTCAACAAAAAGAATTCGGGGCAGCAGATAACATTGCAGAAAGATAAAGGGTAAGAAGTAAGAAGGGTAAGAAGAAGGGTAAAAGTGACAGACAGTGCGCTTTGGAGTGTGGACAAGATGGTAGTAAATTAATTGATTTATGCAAATGACTATGAGTAGATCATCACTCGTCAGTCATGTCAGCCCCAACCTGAACTGTGTTTCTACCCACAAGATTGCTAGAAGTCTGAGCTCCTGACCTGGACGACAGGATGATGAGGTCGGCAGGCAGGTGTTCGCCATTGGTAGCTCGGACTATCTCCCCGACCGACACCTTATTTTAGTAAACACACCAGGAGAGAGAGGAAAGGGACCGTGGCCAAGAAGAAGAGGGGCGGTTAAGTGGCAGAAGAAGCTGAAGGAATGGAGACACGCAGCATGTAAACAAACATGCCACAAAGACCGAATTCTCCTCTGGAAAACAGAGAACACCCATTTTATTTTTAGCAACTTTATTTTCAGAAGCCATCTAACTTGTTAGCAGGAATAGTCTAGTCAGGCCTCTTCTGAGAAGGGATGCTGCTCATCCAAGCCGTCACTCTGGTGAACATGAGGCCTGGGAGTCTGAGAGGTTAGTAATATGGAAGGAAAAAGATTCTACCACTAGAAAACCTAAAATGTGCTGTTTTCATTCCCTCAGGCAAGGTTAGAGATATGCTTTGGAAAGCCGACTTAAGAGGACCTGATTTGAGGATGGATTCTGAAAAAGGAAGGGAAGAATCAGCACACACACGGTATAAGTAACGCAGCTTTGAAAGGATTTGCTCTGATAAAAGTGACAATAAAGAAAGGCAAAAAATTGTAATTTCATTAGGGTATATGGATTTTTTTTGGGGGGAGGGGTGGATTGATACTGCAAATCAAAAACCCTGTAACATGAATGTGTTTGAGTTTCTTGCCTTTCCATAACCATCGCTTTTTCAGAACATGCCAGAGTGCGGAAGGACCCCGAAACCGACTCCCTAAAATGTGAGCTCCTCTACCTGGACGACAGTAGGATTGTGTCCGCAGGTACGAACTCTTTGCCATTTATCCTAACTATATCTCCCACCACTACCTGCAAGAAATACACTGATTACTATGGACCATTACATACATTGCAAGCATCAGTAATCCAAATGAAAAAAAAAATTACGATATCAGCTGGCAACATATAACCATTGCTGCATAAACCACCATCCTTGTGACCTGCGGTGGACAGACAGTCAAGCCATAGGACTATTAGTACTTCCAGAGGACTCCTTTGGGCTGACAGGCAGGACACAAAAGGCAAGAGCTGGATGCAATGTTACCAAACTACGCTCAGATTAACCAGCTACATAGAGTGAGCTCCACAGCTAACAATCAGCCCTTCCTTTTGTACTTTCTAATTAGTGAGTCGACACCCTACAGAAGGTAATTAACTGTGTGCTCAAAAAAGCCCAGATAAAAGGCCGACATGGTCCCAGTCGGCTGCTTTGCCGAGTGTCTTCCCAGGAATGTGCAAGTGGTGAATTTAATTATAGCTCAGCACTGGAGCCCCCAGTGAGAGTGTGGTGGACCGGGGACCAGCTCTGCTTTGTGTGTTTGTGTGTGCACAGGGTTCAAAAACCAACGTTAAATGAAACGCAAAGCTACCTTGACAGCAGGTTATAGTGACGCCTATAGGTGACATGATCACGACTAGGCCACACCACACCATCGCTGCCAGCTATGGGCGAAATCCAACAACTCACCTTCTCCCAGTGGACTATCTCCCAGGCACCATTTCTCAGCACTAATGAAGTCAGAAAGAGTTATTTCAGTGTAAACAAACACGTCTGTCACAACATAAACGCTGGAGATACATAGGATATGTGCTCTGGTCTGCTTCCATGCTGGTATTGCTCTATACTCAAATCACAATACCAGTGTTCTTTAATAAATTCAACAAATAAATATACCAGCATGGTCCCTTTAGCTTATTTATTACAAGTTAATCAATCATGTCTCAATGGAATGGCATGGGAAAGCAGATATAGGTCTATTTTTAGCCATGCAGGAAATTATGCTTCCTAAGAGACCCCTAAAGGAATATTCAGATCACTGTTACACATATTAACAGGAAGTCCTGTTAATGAGGAACACCACAGGGAACTGCAGCTACTTCTATTGGTAGGGTTATTTATGAAGTATAGCCCAGTCTAATTTAGGCAGGAAGCATTGTTTTGGCATCTTCTCAGAGACCTCCAGAATTTAAATGCTTCATATGCAACATCTGTCACCAGTGGAAACCTAGTTACTTCATAACCTATTTTACCATGCTGGATGAACCCACCACAACAGGACTAGAGTTACAGTGCACTAGTGACCCACATGTGACATCCTGAAGGGCAAATCCTACTTAGTGAACTTTTCAGGTTATACTATAGGCTATGTAGAAAACTTTAGGCTGGGACCTCTCATGCTGGACATAAAAATAATAACATTAAAGTCAAACACCAGAGTAATCACAATTGTTTTAAATAAAAGCACATCATTTGGACAATCCTTTACCTTGGGTTTTCTTCTTGTTCACTACATTGTCTGCATTATGACGCTTCTGAAATGCAGAAAACAAAGGTCAGGATAATATCAATGCTCCCAGACAATAAAATGGTGGACCAAGTCGGCCATCTCCTATTTATGTGTGAAATGGGTCAGAGAGTAACAAGCAGAATGATGGAATGCCTCATGACACGTTTCTGTCTTGGCCTAGTTCATCCCTTCATTGATCATTCTAAACTGCATTAGAAAAATTCAACATGCCTACAGATTTCTCTCTGGGCACCGTCAAACAACTGCAACTTCAAATTAAACTTCTGAAATGAAAATCCATCAAACTGCACCCAGAGAAAAACCTGATTTACACCTCAGAGAACAGGCTCCATCCTCCTGGGGCAGAGCATGCATCTGCGCCTTCTGTTTTGCCGAGTTTGGGGGGAGGGGGTTGGGTTCTGAGCCAGGTAATGAGGTTCACCGGTCTTCTCTACCTCTCACAAGAAGATAGGGATCCGGGGAAATAGATACACCAGTAGCTGGTGTATCGTACTTCAATGCAGTGAACAACTCATGTGTGAACTACAGGATCTCCAATATGCAGTCCATGTCTTTGTACGCCACAGGAGCAGTTAATCAGGCATCTCTTCCTGGATTTCCGTCATAAAGGTGTCTGTGAACACTTCATTTTTGCGAATAACCATCAGGGTTTCATTCAGACTAAGTGACAAAAATAAGAAAACCGGCCCTATAACATCTCTGGTGACCTTATGGAACCCGACATTTACACCCCGTTCTCGTATGATGCTGAAAAAAAAACAAAAGCCTGGGAACTGGCTGTGGAACATGAGATTTCACATTATCCCTGCCCTGTCTGTGCCATGACTGAGTAGATAAATATATAATAGCGGGTGTAAGCAGTGTCAACCTCCTCCTGGCAAGCCAACGGTTAGTATTCCTGCATCCAATGAACAAAAGAATCCATGAGGTGTGCATGGGATACCTGCCAGACACTCTCCCACTTAGAGGGTTATGCAAATATGTAACCAAACTACAGGAAATAAAACAGAATCCAGGTACTGCACTGCCAAGTTACATAGTGCTGAGATTTAGGAAATGGAAGTAGAAAAAAATAAAACAGACCAGTAAAATATGCCAATAAATGACTATATACTCCACACTGTAAACATATATATTCTACAGTAAATCAATATTTTACAACAACATGACAGTTCATGGTGATAAAAAATACCATACTGGGAACATGCAATATGCCAATACTTACCCAATGCTATCATTATGAACATGCACATAGTACCAGAGCAAACAGTTTAGACATCTCTGTGTTAACCGCACACCAAACATACAGGAAGCAGGCGCGCACTTTTACATTACACTGACTGGAAGTTTCACAGGGTGTAACTCGACACAGAGTAACAGGAAATAAGCCAAGAACCGCTACAAGGTAGAACTAGGGGGGCGTCTGGGTAACAGCTAAGAGCTAAGAGCTAAGTGAGCAGCACTCACTCCAAATCCAGACCAGCAGTCCTTTTCCTTGCTGGTTTCAGCACTCAAAATGGACAGCGCCTGTGAAGTCGGAGCTCATAAGCAACAGCAGCCGCATGTCCAATGTAGGCGTACGGCAAGAATGAATCCTCCCGCAAAGTGTAAGGTATGAGCCCCAGCGAAGCCTGGTGGAAAGCCAGTGCACCACAGAGTCCAGTCATAATCTAAGCGCGTTTTAGGAAAACTAACAAAGCCATGCTTTGAGTCTTTGGATTTGGGGGGGAAAGAAACAGTAGAACCAGGAGGAAATACACTGTGCAAATATGCTAGCACACAGAGCTATAGCAGGACCTGACCCCACAATTCCAGAGGTAGGAGACCAGTACTGCTACCCACAGAGCCACTGTGCCATGCCCGAATAGATTAATCAAAACTTCAAAATTAACGCAACAGAGTAATATCAAAATTAGTGATGGATGATGGACCCTTGAACTGAAATGTTATGTTGGTCACCCATGTTGGTGACCTCAAAAGGTAAAATGCACAGGAAGGACAAGAAACTGCTCTGCACTGTTACTTCCCCACAGTAAATGACGAAACACTCAGACAGACACCGTGGGGGTTAATCATGGGAATCTGCTGGCCAGTGATGGAGCCCACCTCACTGGACCTTACCGAAAACTGACAGAGAGACATAAAAGGGAAAGAAGACAACCAGTGTCAAACCGAGACTCATACTGCTGCTTATATATCTGCTATCTGTAAGTTAAAATGCTGTAAGTTCTAAGAAAGGCCACAAGAAGTGATTCAAATGCAGCACCAGAATGGGACTAGGACTCAGTTAATTTTTTAAGTAAGTGAAATCTCTTTGTTGACAAAGATTTACAAATGCCAAATGAATTATAGCATCGTACGTGTATATTTGTGTAGCAAATAGAGAAGCAGGGGAAGACAGGCGAACTGGTTCCGGCGGTTTTAAAGTCAACTCCGAATGCCGCTAGCGGTCTAGAAAAGAATGGAGGTCCATTCTCTCCATCATTTACGTGAAGCCAGACAGGGGCTTATAACTATGTAAATAACTAAGGTAAATGGGAATAACACCTCCACTTAAAGAGAATCAGGCTGCATGAAGCTACTCCATTTCAATTGAATCGACATTACTTTAAGTCGACAGATATTGGTATAATTTTGTTAATTACGATTCTGTCACTAAGGTGAAATAGTTACGTGTCATAAACACTTAAATAAACGTTCGTGGATTAATGTGATTTAACGTCCAGCTTCTTGTTGAATAAAAATTATTCTAATTAAACACTCATTTGATAAGTAAAGGAAGAAGCCACTTACTCAGACCCGATTCACTTACTTTATAGTCAATCGCTTTAACGTTTTTTTTATAACAAATTGTCTCATTTTTGTAGCGCTCTGGCAACTGCACGCGAGTCACACTCCGCTGCTCGCGACAGAGAGTGACGTCACCGTCCACGTTAACCTGGATTTCGTACCCGCTATACCATTGAAGTCAAAGACAAATTACTGAGCATCCAGGAAGTAAAACCACAAACAGCTATTACACGTGGAGACTGATATACATTCGCATAAATTAAAGTTAAAAACACTCACGTACAAAAGAAACGTAGGTCTATAAAACAAACCTCAGTCATGAATCCTATATCTGTTTCGTCTACGACTGGGTTTTAAAAAATTATACATATTTCAGTTCTTTAAGACCCCTCGCATTCGCGCCCGAAAAAAACACTGAAACGATTAAACTTGTGAAATCGCTGATCAATCGCCTTGCACCGTTAAATATCTCTACGACGTAGAGTTCCGCGGAATCTTTAGTCTAGGCGACCATTTTTTATCATCCAAATTGCACCAGTGAAGAGCAGGACGAACCATATGGTTAATTACATATGCATATTCCCCCTGCAATTGAGCTACTTCAGATTACCTTAACAGCTTTTACACACTGGGGGATACCTTCTCCATACAAGTACACATCCCTCCTGGTACTTAAACCTTAAGCTTTTTGGTCACAAATCCTATCCTTCTTGTGACCTCTACATCCCTGGTCCCTCCTGGGGGAAACAGCTGCAGCCTCTCAGACACCAACAAGCTCAGGTGCCCCCCCAACCCAGAGAGGTGATGGAGGACAAGATATTTTAGCTAAACCACCCAACCCCCCCATTCTCAGACAAGATACATATGCAGCACGAGAGAGAAAGAGAGGGAGAGAGAAATATTTAATCTGTCAAGTCTGCTGAGTACACTTTACCATTAAACCAAATGTAAATATTGCCTCCTGACACAAAGAAATTGGAAAAAATGTCACCACCCAGATTTAAATATAGTCTGAGGAGGCTTTGAAGATGCAACAGAGAGAAATAGATCAAACGTCACTGGACAGCCTCTCTGAGTGGTAATAACACGATTAATCCTGAACCAGAACAGGCCCTGATTTGCTAATACCTATAAAATCCTTGACTGATGTTATGAACTCAAACACGAAGTAATCGGTAGAGAGGCGCTCGCATAATCAAAGTTTACTTTGTTGCGATGTTTTTGTGCGTGGCCACAGACCAGTCACCAGACACGGACAGACAGATGGGTAGACAGTCTCACCCAAAGTGTACTAAGCCTCAATGCCAGGATAATGTTCTCTATCAAGGTAAACAGGAAGTTACTGACATAAAATAAGTGCTGATTTCTTACCAGATCTTCAATGACTTCCTTTACAGCTGCCACTATAAGGATGAAGAGAAGAGGAACCAAGGTTGTCCACCTCCCAGTTGGTGAAACATCCGGAATTTGCTAGGGTACAGCAGAGCACATGTTATTTATAGTCGTGCCACTCATGAACCACAGTCACATCAATGGACTAATTGTTATATTACTTATCAATGGGTGATATCAAAAGACAGAGGTTGTAATCCATGTTGCCTAAGTACCAAACAGGACCGCCACATATCGAATTCGTTTATATGGGTTGGGTTCACCTGGAATGAATCCCAAGCCCATAGAGGTGGTCTATGTCAGGGGTACTCAAATGCAGACTCTGATCCACATCCGGGCCTAAACACCCAGTGGACGAAATTTACGTAAATATAGGGCACCCCGTGTCCTGCGGAGTCTGTGTAGCTGATGAAGTTTGTTCTCAGGAGAAAATAATTGGGTACTGCTGGTCTATATCATTTACACATGGACAGCACAGACTCCCATTTGTTATACCGTAGGTCGGGGGCCGTGGTGCTGCTCCGAGAGGTATAGCTGGACAGGAAGTATTGCAACAGGGATGGAGATTCATTGGAATTTTCAGTGGGGGGGGGGGGGGGGGGGTATCCCAA
>JAODUD010000015.1:164959-181769 GCA_026784285.1 Stomatorhinus walkeri | reverse complement strand
GTGAGGTTACCACTCGATGGATATGATAGGGGTGCAGCCATTGGTGGGTGAGGTTACCACTCGATGGATATGATAGGTCAGTCTACTAGCACAGACAAGACTCCGAGAGTTGACTTTTCAGATTTTTGCTCATTTCATTGCTAGTTGAATAGGTAAAGGTGAAGCAGATTATTATAAGGCTGCAGTGAACTCTTTTAAGCCATCAACTATTACAATAGTTGTACTTTCTTCTCAGCGATTATAAAAATCTTTCTTTACACTTCACTTCCTCCAGCTGGAGTTCCTTTTTTTCTGTAAAAAATGACAGCCCCCCCCAGCTTTTGAATTGCACTCACTGAATGTCCTCACGCATGTCAATGCCGGAGCTGTTAATTCATGCATTGTGCGATTAAATGCAACTTCAATTCAATTTTGCCACAGCTCAATATGCCACTTAATGCACTGTGCTACTGTCAGGCTAATTTTGCCATTTCTTATGCTGTCCACAACTTGACAAGGACGTACACTTTTCTTCAGCAGTAACTGTTCTGGTGTGATTTTATTCCTTATTTATCACATACATTGAAGAAGAAAACCAATGACACGAGCCAGACCGACTGATTAGTGTGGAATAAGGCATTATGGGTTCTGGAAAAGCATAAATGCATCTTTATTCAGCGGTGAAACGGTGGGTGGAATTGTACTGTCTGTAACTCTGTATTTTTATTTTTAATATAGTGCAGGACAAACAGTAGAGCAATACAAGACAAGACAGTGCAGGGCAAACAGTGCAATATAGGAATGAGTAACAAAAAGTACTAAATATAGTATGTGCAATATGGCAAATGGTCTGCAGTATAAGAAAACAGAACAGTGACTTACACTTGAAATGTTCTTTCAGCTGAGCATCATTAGCCAGAAGAGCTCCGTACTCAGATCTATAGGCTTTCTGGTAAACATATTGAATATTCTGCGGAGTCTGAATGCATTGAACGTGAAGCCCTCAGAATGTACCTGTGAAGTTGAAACCTCTGAAGAGGAGCACATGGATGCAACATCACCTCACTAGATTAGGATCATCATCATCTGACGCTCCTGTCCTCCTCTGTCCTGTTTTCCTCATCACCGGCTCTTTGTCTTAATGCTTTTTATTTTATTGTTGTGTTTTTTTTTCTTTTTTTGAATTTCTGAAAGACTAGCCTTCATTAGCATTTACCAAAAGCAGACTGACAACCCTGCATGGTGGTATTTAGAAATTAATTCCCCTCACTATTTATTTATTTATTTCCCATTCAAAAATTAATTATAAGCATTTTGATAAATATCAAATTGTCTTTTGGCTTTGATAAAGTGCAGCAATTAATATGCGTCCCATGGAGAGTATAGAATGCATTTCAATTCCAGCTTGAATCATCTCCAGTCTATATTCATGTGCCTTTCAATCTCTCTCCTGATTATATCTAGCTCTACATCATAAATTATCATTTTTAGAAGGTGAACTAATATACTTCTCCATCTTATGGCAGAATACATGTGTTGTTTTTTTAGCTTTATAAATAGAAGATAAACATGTCAGACATAAACATATAACATGTTAAGACATGAACATAATAAATGATGATATATACAGTTAAACCCGTATTTAAGTGGGGAAAGATTGTGCAAATGAGCAATGGGACTGAATGACAAGGAACGTGAGATAAATAGATAAAATAGGTCGATTATGGATTATCTCATGGGGAGCAGTGTAGCGCAGCATAATGGTGACCAGGGAGCAGATTTGTGTAAGCGCACTCTGCTGGGGAGTGTAGATATGGAGCAGAAATTACTTAATATTTAGTGGTGACTTCGGCTATTTCTTCCTGCCCTGTAGCACCAAAGACTGTAGCTTCTATCACACTCACAACGTAGACCGGTTTGTGTTTCAGAATATACATATCAGACCAGTAATCCAGTAATCCAGTAATCCTTTCATCCTTCTTCCATAACACCGATCCAGCAAAAGGCTGTATGTAATTTTAATAAAGAAATCCTAATTTTCTGTGCTATAATGCTAGCCGAATAGAAACAAATGGGTAATAAATCAGTAATTTACAATAAACAAACAAAAAAATAAATAAACTATTGTGATTTATAATTATAAATGCGGTAGCAATAAAACACAATTCCTAAATATGGTGTGATTATTTTTAGATTGTCCAGAGCTATTTTAATGGCTTTCTATTGGAAGGTTCGCTCCACCATTCTCTTTCAGAGTGGAGCGATGACCATCACAAAAGCGTTTCTGTTCCGTGGCTGGAGCTCTTTGAGAGAGACATGGGCAGCCTCTGTGGGAGGGGGTGTGCGCAGGCTGCGATTCTCAGCATGGTAACCGGCATCATCAACAGAGCAGCGCCCATGCACCCCAAGAAGAATAGCTATCACTTAAATGCACAAAATCTCTTGGGTCGATATATGAAATCAGCCGGTAAACACCATTGTAAGACTTCAGGGGGAACAAACTGCGTTCAATCTAAAGCCATGTATATTAAGCATAGTCTGTCTTGTATGTCTGTGTACTGTGTATACTCCTTTCCCTTTGTGTCTGTGTACTGTGTATAGTCTTTTCCCTTTGTGTCTGTGTACTGTGTATACTCCTTTCCCTTTGTGTATGTGTACTGTGTGCATTCTTTATTGCTGTGTACTCTCTTTGTACTCCTTGTATTCTATATCTCTGTGTACTATTTGTTTGCTCTATATCTCTGTCTATGTACTGCACTATTTTCCCTTTGTGTCTGTGTAATGTGTGCATTCTTTGTTCTGTTACTGTTTACTATGTCCCTATGTATTTTAATGTACTATGTGTACTGTATACACTACATTCTTGCTGCGTCCTTTTGTATCCTACATACTATGCCTTTGCTCTTTAATCACAGTCTTGTATTGTTCCTAAGCATATTACGAAATACATTTTCACATGACCAGTTTAATAACCTTCCATAATAATTGTTTAAAAAGTTTCTGCATTCAGTTAGTCTAATGTGGCATTAATTCAACTCGTCATTCGTATGACCTAATATTATACTGGCAAGGTGCTTTGATTTTGAAGAACAATGACGGTGAGAATTACATTTACATCTGGCCTGTACCAAACCCAGAATGTAGATCATGACGGGCATACGTGAGATGGTAATGATGCCCAGGGATGGACCCAAGTAGGGTGTCCCATTCGTAGGCCGGATGCCTGTCTTATTTTAACTTCCTTGTCCCCCCCCCCTTTGCTAAAATTCATGGCTGCCCTATTCCGCTCCCCGTTTGTGAAACCCCAAAACTGCAATGACCTTCCAGTGTCTCCCATCCAATACCATGTGTATGTTCATCATCCCAACCAATCTTACAGACTAGCAAAGCAAAGATAGCCAGTTTCAGGCTCACGGCTCACTTATAACTAACGACAAAAGAATAGAAAGTGAGTTCACTTCTGTCTGTGTCAGAGAGGGGATGTCGGAAGGCAGGACTCTGCTTCACGTAGCTCCTATAAATAGCGGCTGTTTGGCGTGTCGCACGGTTGCCTCGTCTTTCCCTTTCTCAGCTGCCAATAAATTTGAGCCACACAATGCAGGGATCTTTCCGCCCTGGGGATCCGTTCAGCCTAAAGATAGACGTGCTTTTATCCAGATACTTTAAGCCTGTATTGTTTTGATTATTCTGCTTCTATGAAAATGGGCAAAAACTCTAACCGGGGGAGGGGGCCAGTTGTTCTGGTAGGGGTGTGGGGGGGGGGGGGGTATGTGATGTGTTTGACCTTAATGTCCTCCAAGCATTACTTACACTAGACAGCAAGAATTATCCAATAATAATAATAATCCAAATTTTTGAAAAGTTATTTATGCAATGCTTTTCAGTTACCTTTTACAGTTTTAATGAATATGTAACTCACTGATTGCTTGTTTAGACTTTCATTTGCTGCCACGAGATGTTTTTTTTTTTCTTTCATTAACATTTCTTTTCATCTACTTGTTGTAGGGCCACTGGCAACCACCCAACCTCCCCGAAAACCACCCTACGATGTTTTTGATGACGGATACTGCTAAGCATAAGAATAGGCTTACGCTAACCATCAGAGAGACAAGCAGGCAGCTTTTCTGCTTGATTCATCACACAGGGGGATAACCTCATGCGCAGATCTTACACGCTTCCCCATCGCTGTTATTAATCACCTGCTGCAGTGTGTGTTGAACTGAAGGATGTGAAATGCAGTGCTGGTGTTCATTACTGCTTACTGCCCATTGACTCTAAACAACTGCGCAAAAGGACACTGCCTTCCAAAGTATCCATTATGCTCAGGGCTAGAAATTAAGCTCAACCACATGACCGAGGAGAGTAATTTAGACAGAGGGCGAATGGAAAAAACTGAACACTAGCCTGCTGTCAGGTTGCAACAAAAAACCACATTACATTGCGTTTTCATCTCTGCCACACTTCTGACAACATTAATTCAATGAACAGTATTTATGTTGAGTGAATGAGTTCTTTGTACTCGTTAATTAATAAATGACATACTGAAAATAATTTATTATTGTAAGGTGTGATGGTCTTGTGTCCCTTTATGATTGAAAATTACATTGTACATTATGGGCTAATGAAAACGTAGAATTTTTTTGACTGTTGCTCCATTGTGTTGCCATGTGCAAATAGAGATGATTAATGCAGGTCACCTAAAGTTTTGTTCCATCTATCTATTCACTTTCCAGTTGCTCGTCCTGGGCATTATTTCATTAACCCTATTTAAAGGAAGCCAGAGAGCAGGGATTGAATTATTGGTTCACATAGTTCTTAATGAATTAGAAAGGAATTCTTATATCCAAGCATTTCCACGGGATTGATGCCCTAATGGTTGCATTTGCCATGTTTGCAACATGTTTGTGTGTTAATATGCCTGCGACAGCTTTCGCATAGCTTAGGGTAAACTTTCAAACAAAACTTTCCATGGATTATATAACTAGTCATAACATGGGAAGATCATATTTGACGTTATTTGGTATTACACAAGCAGAACAATTATGCCTTTTTATGTAGCTAGAATAATATATATTTAACTATGTACACTGCTACATTGTACTACTGTGTGTATAAAACTTTTTGTTAAATTAATGGATAACTTTTTCATAATTTTTTATCGAACATAGAACTCAAAACCAAATATTTACTCTTCGTGTGTAGCCAGTCATGTTTGTTTGAGTAAATATTTACAAACTTCCTTCCACGAAAGTCATATTCCACAACAAAACACCATTTAAATTCCACGTGGGAGTATAGCTCCAGTGCAGCACATAATCAAAAACATGCATTGAAAACTCCATTCCCTGCAGTCTCACTGCAACAAATAGTCTCGAGGGATGACAAAAAGAAAAAACGACAACAGAGACCAGAAAATATAACATAAGGGGCCTGTACTACAAAGCGGGGTCACTGGCTTATCGGGGTAACTTGTCGGATTTAAGGTAGTCTGGGCAAAATGTAAGTGAATGAATACAAAGTCCATTTAAAATGTGGTACCTTAAATCTGACAAGTTACCTCGATAAGCCAGTAACCCTGCTATGTAGTACAGGCCCCAGGTGTCAAGTAAACAACTTCAAAAGGACAACAAATTATATTCCCTAGAGTGCATAAAAAGAGAGGTGATTGTGCTCCTCACAGAGAACAGTGAGGTATTGACTAGATGTTTCAATAACAGAATAGCTGAAGATATTCACTGTGGGAGGTGAAGGACGTCTTATATGAAAGTCAGAATGATGAAGAAATTGTACCAGTACAACGCAAAAACTAAAACTATTCATTTCTTACAAGAAGAAGAAACTTAGTGGGATTTCAAGATGTATTAAAAGATATTGATCAGATGAGGACTTTTATATACCACTAAAAACAGTATTATATTAAGTATTATATCCCTGCTTGAAAATCATGGGTTCCATGAGGTGCCCCACCCCTGGTCCATGGAATTATATTTTTATGGCATGTCATGGTATTCAGACCATATTTGTTTTTGTGACTGTGTGACAATGAAGTGTTACTTAGACTGTAAACTTGAGTTATTTGCATACATCATGTGTTCGCTTAAACTTGCCCTCCCTTGATTATGCGAGTTCCATCTTGAACTGTTCAGGGAGGACTTACTGTCATTTGTATTCCCTCGTTGCTCTTCACATCCTCAAGTGGAAAACTTTAAATAAAACTTTCCAGCAGTAAGTACGTCAATATAATATGCACATTTACTTATGATTCATGCGAGAAACTAGCACGTATCAAAATCTCACTTGGCAAAGTCAGTTGCAAATAATTAGTCACTCATTTCTCAGTTCTTGTTGCTACTGCTAGGCGTAATGCAGTATCATCATGAAACTGGCTCTGCGATGACCAAAGAAACACGGCTGATGAACATTATCTCCCATCAACCTGCCGTGTTTAATCTGCAGGATTCAACAATAGCCGGAAGGCTCTGGGGGTAATGAGAATAAAATGCATAAATGGCTGGGACTCATTTGCGAGGTCCTCGTGTGCTTCCCCGATGGTGGAATGAGCTGCCAAACCACATCCATTCATCAGGTTAATTCATGGAACAGATGGGTCTTGAGGCGTTTCTTGAAGGTGCAGAGGGGTCTGATGTGTCCTTGTGTTCCTTGAATGCTTTTAAGTTCTCCTTCTGGTTCTTGAATAGTCTTTAGTAGGTCCTTGCTTTGTTTTGGAAGATGTTGTGCAGCTCCTGCTCCAGTACTGCTGACACTCGTACCTGGGCATCCGCTGGAAGCTCGGCCTAGCTGCACTCACGCCTAGTTGATTTCTTGACAGCATGATTATTTGCAATGTTCAATTTGCCTCGCTTGTCCGTCACTTTGGATATAAGCATTGGATAAATATGTAAATGTAAATGTAATTCACACCTAAATACTTACCCACCATAATACTGGCACTGTGAAGCAAGGGGGTACAAGGGCCCCAGATGGGCCCCAGATGAAAGCTTATTGGCCCCAAGAGTGCCACCTCCCCCGTTACTTACTAATTCAAAACATATCATTGCCTAATAATAAGCGTGGCCACTTTGTATGAATTATAGGTTCTCCCTAAAAAATCCTACAATCGCACTGACTATGGGACCTTAAACATGCTGTCTGTTTTAACCTACCAGGAGAAAAGGTTAGTATCGTAGCACCTTTCTGTGTCATTCCCCGAGTCACCCTGCCTGGGAAAGGGGGACGGAGGAAGAGGGGCAAACTTCACAGGAGACAGTTGGGTGTTTTAATCTTCACCAGATATGATCTGTGCATCCGCAGTGGGATCCGGATCTCGCACGCACGTCTCCACACAGCAGCGTGGCTAAATGAGACGCTGGCATGAATCCTGTGTGAGAGGAGGCAGATGCCACTTTTCTTCTTTGGGGGGTGGGGGGGGCAACACAGTCACAAAAAACAGTATAGGGGACGGACATAAAGTGTACTCCTGCATGGATGCCGCATTTCCTGCCTGTGCAGATCTCCATCATTGGCCCAGCTGATTGGTCTGCACAGATACTTTACAGCAGGAAGCGATCACATGACCTGGAACCATGTGGTGGCACTAAGGGCTAAAATATTCAAATTTGGGTTATTAAGGGGTCAGTTTGACATGTAATTAAATTACCAAATTTGTTTTGTAATTGTCTTTTGGCTGTTAGGAGCTTGTTATGGTTGGGGTTACCTAACCATTTTTTTCATATTAAATTGTTCCATTCTAAGTACAGTGTACATATTAATTCTCCTCCTGCCTAACCGAGTGCCCTTTCGGTGCCAATATACGGGCCCATTGCATTTTATAATTTCTACAAAACCTGGTCCCCTGATTTCACGTCTACATTTGTGGCACGTTGGCCCAATCTCACTCCATCCTTCAGAAACCCCCCAAAAACAGAATTCTGCCAGCAAACCTGCTCCTTACTGCCAAGACCCATGCTTCTGCTGTGATGTTCCTACCAAGATAATTGCCTGAAACTGCCTAAATGAACTCTTATGTGCATTGCGCATCCAGGATCTGTCCATCAATCAGATGGGCCTGTTTGCTCCCATTGTGGCACTTATTCATTTTATTGATTGACGCTTGTGGATTCTGCCGGTGCTGAGTCTATTTCATGCAATTAAATCTGCTCCTCATAGGTCTCTCTGTGGGGGAGGGGGGGGGGTAACTGAACCATTTTTTTCCACATTAAATTTTTCACAGATTAGCAGTTAAGTGGTATTAATTAAAGAATTTAGAATTTATTAACTCAAGTTGTGCATAAACAAAGCCTGCCAATGAAACGGTGTTATGTAATGAGTTCATGGGTGTTATTTCATTTACAGCTTATCATTTCAGTCGACGGAAATGTCAAGATAATTTGGCTCACTATAAATGGAGAAGAGGTTTGGTGCTATGAAAGTCTCCCAAGATCAGCAGACCCACAAAGGGACTATTTTAAACTCAGCTGATCAGAGGGGTTAATCTTTCCTTGGTATGGTGTTATTTATGACATTCTTGATGAAGGCAGTGCTGGAAATGAATGGATCTGGGTGCTGAAGTTATTACTTGATTCTCCTGAGACTTTTGTCCAGAGCTCGTACCTTTCACACTATACATGCCACTCAATTAAGTCCCATTGTCCCAAAAGGAGGACAGTTAGGGCTTTAAGATGACATCACATGTGTGCAGGAGTGACCTTGACAACATCTTCTTCTGGTCAAATCGATATTTTAATCAATATTAAAAGAAACATTTCCCCGATTCTCAAGAGGACATGCATGTAACATCGATCCATCCATTTTCTATACCCGCTTATCCTACCGAGCCTACTTGGAAGCAACAGGCACAAGGCAGGGAACAACCCATCGCAGGGCACACTCACACTCACACAACATTCACACGCACATGCACACCTACGGGCAATTTAGCAACTCCAATCAGCCTCAGCATGTCTTTGGACTGTGGGGGGAAACCAGAGTACGTGGAGGAAACCCCACGACGACACAGGGAGAACATGCAAACTCCATACACATGGAACCTAGGCGGGTACTTGAACCCAGGTCCCCTAGGTGTGAGGCAACAGAGCTAACCACTACACCACCATGCATGTAACAATAAGAAATAAATATTTTTAAGGACATGACGCTTTAGGGATTATGCGTATACTGGCGTGTGTGTGTGTGTGTGCGCGTGCGTGTGTGTCCTCTGCCATGGTCTGGCAGCTAGTTCAGTATGCCCCCTGCCTTGTGCTTTCTCAGATCAGTCTTCAGGATGATCCTGTCCTAAACAAGCACCTGGAGGGTTGATGGATGGATGAATGAATGTATTTTGTTCCTGGGTCAAATGAGAATGATTCTGTTTCAATTTACACAATAAGAAATACCACTTTTTTTAGGGATAACAGTTAAAAATGGATAGAAGAGGGGCATTTTTAAATGGCTAATAGCTGTATTATATGTTTCAAAAGTAACGTTACCTGTTTTTTAAATGGAGGCATCTCCATGTCTACGAGGGACACAGTAAAATCATTCTTGCTCAGTTGCTCAGTCTAAAACAGGCATTCAGATTCATCACCTTTGCCCAAATGCTCGTTCCTTTGTTTATCTTTGTGACAAACTGTGGCATTATGATGTATGAATAAATACTAGACAGGCAACAAATTGAGACGAGCAAAGAGGAGACCATCGAAGCAGTCATCGTAACACGTTTCTAAGGACGTAAATGTAAGCCGGACGAGATGGTTTTCCTGGTACAGAATGCTACAGAGATGAAATACCAGTGAACCCCATTTAATTTAAAGTCGCCAGCCTGGACATAATCATTCTGTAGCCGTGATAAGTGTCGCCTCGCATGCAAATGCTAACTACTGCCGCGGCGTTGCAAAAATTTCAATAACTGCTGAGGTAGTCAACTTTACCCTAGAGAGATCCATCAAGATGGCAGCTACGAAGGAGGTGGATCCTAAGCATGCAGACCTGGACGCTGCTTCTGAAATTAGATTTCCAGAGCAATAGCTGTTTACTAGGAGACATACTGGGGTAATTGATAATCCTTATGCATCATTGTAGAGTCCCTTGACCTTAATTTTAAGAGATCATTACAATAACTGATTTTTTCCAATATAAGCAGATTATACCAGTTGTCAACAAGGGCATATCTAATCACTGTGCAACATGCAGAAACAGGTGTGCTGCATGTGGATCCATACCACACATTCTGAATTATTCGTGGGATTAATAATTTGTTTTATCACTGCAATATTTTTAGGAAAGTAGAACAACAACATATGAATATATGTAACCATAGAGACAGCAAATGAAATTATTTATTATACTTCAGTCTTAAATGTCACAATCTTGCCTTCTCACCCCACACAAATAGTTTACCATCTTTCTGCAAATTAAAATTGATTAAAAAAATTCTATTCTATTCTATGTTTGTCCCATAGAAATGAATGGCTGATTCTCAAATTAGATTTATGTTAAACACATGCCTTTTCTAGAATTTACATAAAAAAACAAAACATTTAGAAATATAACAATAGTAAAATAAATCACGAGTCGAATATCACAGTGTGTAAATGTTTCACTCAAGTTTTTCAGCGGAGAAGTGAGTAATTTTCCATGACTAATAGCTCATTTAATTTGTTCCCAAACGTGCTGCATCTTAAATCTCCCGCTTCCTGTAACGTTTGATCAGACTAATGACTACAAAGCTGGCCTTGTCACCATTAGCAGGATTGTGTCTTCTAAACCATAAAGTAAGCATTTCTAGACAAGACACGATAGATTGTCCATCAATTAAACAGCAGCGGAGGAAAGTAAATTCTGCATCGCCCAACCCCTGCCTTTGATCAATCCTTAAAGAATGCAAATTGCTCCTTTAAAATTGTGCAGGAAAAGGCACTCATTCTGTATGTAATTTTTCCACAGGTATTACTGCTACATCTGTTAACAATGCACAACAATTTTTGACAATATTGTTATACTGAGAAGAAAAAATATTAGTGCTCATAAATCAGCCGTCTCCCTGTATCATGTCAGACACACCACTATCCTGTTTCTGCTTATGAACAAATACTAATCCAAAAGCTAATCTCTCAGCATTAACCAAAGCCTTCATTTAATGCTCTTTATTATGATATTTTTTGGCAGATTACCTAACTCTCATTATACACACATTGTATACATTATAGCATTGCGTGAATAGAGTCTGATTTCACTGTAGCCACGGAAAGTACACATGTATCTTTGCCTGTAATTCTTCATTCCTCTAAACACACATCTGTCATCCATGCACCACCTTGCAGGTATTCTCACAGGCTGACATTCTCCAAAGGCTTTCTCTTTTCTCTGATTGTCCATGCATGTCACTTCAGTACAGGGTCACGCTGAGCTTGCAGCCTCTCCAAGGAGCTCAGGCCAGACAGGGCACACACTGCGTGGGATGCCAGTCCGCTACAGGGCACACACTGCGTGGGATGCCAGTCCGCTACAGGGCACACAATGCGTGGGATGCCAGTCCGCTACAGGGCACACACTGCGTGGGATGCCAGTCCGCTACAGGGCACACAATGCGTGGGGTGCCAGTCCGCTACAGGGCACACACTGCGTGGGATGCCAGTCCGCTACAGGGCACACACTGTGTGGGATGCCAGTCCGCTACAGGGCACACACTCAGACATGATGGGCAATTTAAAGATACCACTTCACCTAAGTGGATGCTCTTTAGTGGCAAGAGGATACTTGGGTAGTCATGCAAACCCCACACATACTTCCTTGAACCGTGTGCAGTGTCTCTATATATTTCACTCCATGTCCAATTCTCAATTTCATTTAGTTTCCTCTGAGGCCTTAAGTTGATAACAGCCAGGAGGATTGAATGAAAAATGCATGATTGCATCCCATGGGAGGCGGAGTCAGGATGAGCAGAGACTCGTGTCTCAGGAAGAATGGTTTTCAGATTGCCCTGTCTGGCACTGTCCCTGTAGCAGTGACCTTCGTCGGACGGGAATTTATACTGGCTGAACAGTAGCCCCAGTGGTATATCACTGTTATGATGAAACAGACATCTGACATAACGGCTGCGGTAAATCCTGCAAGGAATCCAGCCAGTAATTAAAATAGCGCAGCCTGATACCTCCACAATGCAGGCATCTGGCAGCTTATTTCTAGACAGAAGTAGAAGTGGTTTTAAAACTTCAGAAAAAGTGAAAAGAACAGAAAGAAATGAACCTAAATGCCCCCCACCCTCAACTCAGACCTTCTCACCTTCCTCTTCTTATGAATTCAGCAACCCTGCACCAGCAAACATCTCATTCAGCTGCAGTACTGAGTTTCCCATCCCAGAAAAAGTACAAACCCCTTCTGCCAAAAGACACCTGGCTCTCTCTGGGACATACTGATGAGAATTTCAGTGTTAGCCACTGAATTTAATTCTACATTTTCCTCACCATACACAGGTATTGGAAACCAATTAATATCCACAGAAAAGCAGAACTTGGAAACAAATGAAAAACACACAGAAAGCATTTTTGGACCCTTGCTTTGCTCTCCTAAGACTATTTTAGCAAATTCAGCATAAATCTTAAAAAAAGATACGCATAAAGAACGCTAACACCACAACTGAAAAAATTCCACAAATGTACATGTTCATCCTTAGATATGAACATAATTTATTTCTCTATAGAGAGAAACAGGGTGTTATCTAACGTCACAGCTGCCGAAGCCACTTTGAAAGAGCTACAAAATGGAACAAATTGCTTTACTAGAGTTGCTGTATTTGTGTGTTGCCACAGATAAAGGCTCAGGCTGGGTCGGGAAACAGTACATGTTCTTATAATAACCAGTTGCAGGCTGGTTCATGAATTATTCATGGCTATGCAACAATAACATAAGCCAGTGGGCTTTAGAGGAAGAATGGGATGTCACAGCAGTAGTATGTAATAACCTGATCAATTATAAGCCAGCATCCCCACCCACGCACTCTGATATTTGGCAGCTATGTCTAAAACGCTGCACCTTGACAACATGAGGGCAGTCGAGATGAATATTCATAATTCACATGGTTTTGCAGCAACGGTTCCTTGATATCTATTCTTTCCCTTTGGGGGGAGGGGAGGCGGATGGTTTAGTGAGGGTGAGGTGCCCTTGAGACGGGTCCTCTCTTCTGATTATTTTCTTGTAAGTGACAGTACCGTACGCGGACAGGTGTGTCAATCTGGGTCAAGCAGACGGAGTGGTTGTTTTGGATTTCCTGTTCTCTTGAACATCCAGCTCTGGCAGATGTCGCCCAAATGAAACAGCGGGAGTCACGCGTCATTTCCCCCATGAAGAACAGATCTCCTCGATGTGTGTCCTTCACATCTGCTGTTGGGTTACAGCAGCTGTAGCATTATCCAGGTGACTGGATGCTAAGCTGCATTAAATGCAGGTGGATGTTACTCACTGTCTTTGGCACAGTGTAATCTACCATGAAAGTTAGACCAAAGACACATTTACTGATGCAAAAATGGATGCCACAATGATGGACTAGGTCAAGTCGGAGTTCACCAACATCCACCATTTCCATCTACTTGCTCAGTCGTCTTTATAGAAGATCACCTCCAGATCGACACCTTCTTCAGATCGATGCTGAACCTGGAATCCTAGAGGTTTATTTCTTTTTCAACATCAACTGGTTTTATTGACCGCCAAAGGCAACCGTAGCTGAAGTTTTTTTCCAGACATAATCAGAGGCGAAATCGATGCGAGCCAAGGCTCTTCCCTCCTCTGGTGTCTCTTATTCTCTGGGCTGCGCCAAGTGCAAAGTGTACATGAGGCAGACCGGCGGTCGGCCCGCCGCGAGACACTCGAAAATGAGGTCGTGGGGGTTTCCATGAACGCCCAAGGAACGAGGGAAGGACACGGCTTAGTTTGTGACGAACAGTGGACAGGAAAATTGGGAGAGGAACACAAGCCTGATAGCCCTACTCCAGTCCCTCTTGCTGGAGGGAAGATTGAATAACTAATGGTGCGGAAAACCTAGAAAGCAAATCCCAGGTCTCCACACATATGGTATGTGCATGGCTTGCTGACTGGCCACTCAAAATGTGCTTAATCATTCGCCAAAGGATGCTCTTGATTATTTCATGCCAGCTTCTGAAATATCTTGGCACGCTGGGTCACGGACAGCACATAGCCAAGAAGAGAATAAAGCACCATCTTTGTGAAGAAAGTTAATTACATCAGGGAGCAGGGAGGACAGACATCTGTACTGAATCGCTGACAACACAACAAGAAAACAAGCTTTTCAATTTCTCTTAATACCACTGCTGAAAGGATAGATGGGAAAAGTGTGGACAGGAAGTGGACGGTAAGTGGACGGTAAGTGGATGGGAAGTGGACGGTAAGTGGATGGGAAGTGGATCGGAAATAGACGGGAAGTGGATGGGAAGTGGACGGGAAGTAGACAGGAAATGGGCAGGAAGTGGAATGAGAATTTTTTACAATATTACTTTGCAATTGTCATTTTACATGAAAACTCATGTACACATGGAGATGCACATTCCACATGCATACAGAATCATACAAAATGATTTCAATCAAAATGAGAGCTATAAGGAGAATCCCTGTGTGATACAATTAAATACACTGATTCCTCAAGCAGGAGTCAGGGAATTCATTTTTTTGATACTGAAAATAATTATCTCCCCCAACCCTGCATAAAAAACAAGCCCAGTCGTCCTGAGGCATACCCAGGAGTAACGAGCATTGGACTCATGAAACTTCAGGATCCCACGGAATAAAACCAGGCAACAAAGCAACCCCCCCATTCCACTCACTTTTATCACCCTGGTTGGAGCCTTCAAATCAGCAGGCAGGACCCGCGGACCCCTGAGGCCACCACGTGACGGGTGTTCCCCATCGTGTGAACGGGGACCACACTCCTAAGTCATTCATTCCTGCCAGTTTGAAGGCTCTAAGTGCCAGAGTTCCGGAACCGATGAAGAGAGACTGACAGGAAACAGACAAAGATCTAAACACCAGCTTGAAGGTTCTCTCAAACACTAACGCCATGTTCAGGGGAGTGCCTACATCACTGCCGGGCCCGGAATGAAGGTCCGTAACCCCCAAAACCTGCTCCGGGGCACGGGGTGGATGGCTGACCCAGTGTTCAGACCCCGGTCTTTACTCTAACCTCAACATAAGTGTGTATGTCTATAAGGAGAGCAAGAGGGGATATGCAAAAACTGACACATTTCAAAGTAGCTGGTCTTTTATGAAAGGCAAAAAAAGCTTTCTGTCATTTGTTTCATATTTGGGAAATTTCCCAGAATCCCCATCTCCATCAAGATTAAAACTTCAGTGTTGTGCGAAACAGTGTGTGAATTTAGCCGTTTTGGAACCTTTCCTAAAGTCACCCAGAATTTCCACCAACCATCTAACACAGCCCTGTGTTTTTTGACTCGACCACTAGCATACCTTGTATAGTTAATCAATATGTCATTGTTTTTTTAAACTGATTAATTAATTAAATGAGCTGCTGGTGAAATTTACTAAATATGTGGAATGACTGGGGTGTGCCTGAGGAGAGGTTAGGGAACTGAAGTTGTGTTCATCTAGCCATCCAACTATATATCAGCAGCTTCTTGGAGAACATAAAAAATTCTTACTAGTTTTTATCATGTTACTCTTAATGTGCACACATTCTAAGGATAAATTGTGAGCAAATTCTGAGGAAATATACACTTGCTACGCTGATAAATAGCTCTAAACATTTTCTTTGACTGCTACTTTCTTTTGCACAGTTCTGTACGTAAGCTACAACAAACTGAGGCACATTACTCACTGAGAGCAAATTCTTAATGACTGTCATGCCATTGTTTTATTCTGCTCTAAATTATATGCAAGCAGCATGAAAACCACACACAGATGCACACATCTCTATGAGCGACAATGCACAGATATACACATCTCTATGAGCGACAAGGCACAGATGCACACATCTCTATGAGCGACAATGCACAGATGCACACATCTCTATGAGCGACAATGCACAGATATAAACATCTCTATGAGCGACAATGCACAGATGCACACATCTCTATGAGCAACAATGCACAGATATAAACATCTCTATCAGCGACAATGCACAGATGCACACATCTCTATGAGCGACAATGCACAGATATACACATCTCTAAGAGCGCCATTTTGCATATGCGCCTATTTCCTATGAACAGTTTCTTTGTGCTCAAATGTCTATAATTTCGCCTGGTTTTTCCCAAGCCTTCAGAAAATAAGCAGTTTCTGTGAATATAAATTGAAAGAGGGCTGCTGTGAAGGAAGGAGGAGCGGACCTCTTCTCTGTGAGCCTGCAAATGCCTTAAGGGTCATTGGGCTGCAATTTCCTAGGACCTGCTTCCCATTATGGTGAAGAGACTAACCTGAACATCAAAGGAGAGCAGAAGTGTGTGTCTGATGCTGAACTACACCTGTCTCACCTCACACAGAGTCGGCTGTTCATTTAACCAGCCAGTTCACCACGACGGGCAAGCGAGGTGGCAGCGTGTCCAGAGAGACAAGGTCCCTGAGTCGGAGGCGAACCCCCTCCCCCAACCCCACTTTTCCATACTCCTTCACCTGTTGGTGCAGCAGATGCAGACAGAAGACTGTTTGGATATGCGGCATCTGGTCGGGGGGGTGGGGGTGGAGCGTAGCTTTGGCGGATGGCCCTGGGGGGGCAGGGTTAGACACCTCTATGGGCAAAAACTGAGACATCACCTTTCACGGACCCCCCCCCCCAAACTTACCCAGACTCTCATTTCCACCAGAAAATTAC
>JAODUD010000015.1:150898-162182 GCA_026784285.1 Stomatorhinus walkeri | reverse complement strand
ATTCTTGTTTAGACTTAGCAAAGAATCTGACAGTATTTTAAAAGCACTGTACGAATAACACATCATTCTTAGGCTTAAGCTGAATTATGTGTGGCATAACCCTCTTAAGCACTGAGCTGAAGGAACTCGTGCAAGTTTCTGAAGGAACTCATGATGCAAGTGACAAGTGACCACAGAGGGACCGCTGCAAAGAAAAAAAAATAATAATTTTGGCCCGTATGCGATGCAGATGGCTGGAGAGCAGGCCTCCATGCGTTGTCATAGTGATTATTTTTTTTTAGTGCTACAGCTTGCTGCGGTATCCTGCATAACCTGTTCAGCCCACGATTCCAATGAAGGTACAAATCTGAAGCCATCACTCCAAAACATGACATTATTCAGGGTGGGGGAGCGAGACCTATTTTGCTACTCTGGGTGCGTCAAGGATGATTTACCTTGTCAAGCCATGGGACATATTGCTTCCGTGAATTAAACCACTGTAATACACTTCACTGGGGGAGGGGGTGAAGTCCAACCAGTCTTGCCTGAAAACACTTATCTTATCCAGGATTAGGACATAGTTTGTTCATCTCCTGACTTACTTCATCCTTTTTGTGGACGTATACATGCATTTCAGTTCAGTTTATTAAAATATGTGGCTACAAATTAGCTAAACTCTATAAATTCATCAGAATAGGCCTAGTTATTAAAAATAATTTTTAGAATGCTGCATCATTAATCACTTCAAATATTCAGCATCAAGATCTTTGTTAACTGTTTCATACACAAGGAGACTTAATTTCTAACAATTAGATGGGGCATTGTTGTCATGTGTTGAGGTCTGGGACAACATTATATGAATAACAATGTCTGACTGATATTTTGTAGACAACCTTTATCAAATAAGGTTTAATGGATATTGCTGATGAAGAGCTTTTTCTACTCAGTTGAAACAAAACAGCAGAAGTTCATGCACAAGTGACCGAGATTGCTTACATGTACGCCTAGAGGGAGCGGAATAATTCATAAAGGTATTAAGGGACCGAAAATTCACAGGATGCCTGTGGCAGAATGATATCGGCCTCAGAGACACTATTACTGGAATGTATTTTCCTCTAATGCTGTTTTAATTGAAAGTTGTTAAATAAACAAATGTAAATGCACTTTGAATTGTCAGACACGAAAACAGTGGTAATCTGTTTTCACAATGACACCACCGTAAAGTATGAAATACGTTATTAGGATATATGCTGCATTCAATGGCTCGATAAAAATTAAACCAGTAAATCCGTATTGAATAACAAGTCTGACATTTTTATGCGAGTACCTTAAGCGCTAATATTCTTAAAAGACTTCTGTGGTTATGTTTACATTGGTCTGTCTGTGGGTCTATACATACCCACAATACCGCAAACAACGTTTAGTTAGTAAAGGAAAGCCCCCCGACCCGAATGCTGTGAACGTTCATGATATCGCGGGTCACTTTGTGCTCAGATACACACGATTGCAATTATATAATTTTCAGGATTTTTTTAGCATGTACCACCATCTTTGCTTGTAGGCTTTCGTTTTATCATCTAGTCAGGGGTGTCAGAAGCATTTTGAATGTGGGGGACACAGCGCTGGGTGAACTAATATTTTATGTTAAATGTGGGGGGGTTAGGTCCATACGAATAATTATGAAATTGTGATTTAATGGCCTACCGATTATTTCATAGAGAATTTGTACCTAAGACCCTAAACACAAGTAAGGAAAAGGACACCTAGAAAATTAGCATAGTCATCCACTCAAATCTAACTCCTGCTCCACACCTGCCTAAACCTGCCAATTTTTACAACAGATATTTACAACATAACAGTTTACAATTGAGCAATCCGGGGCTGCTTTAACGAGAGGTACAAATCAAGAGAGGTGGGGGGTGAACCCGCAGTGTGACGACGGGAGATGGAGAAGTAAAGCAACACTGACCAGAGATACTGGCTTCCTACAGGAGACTATCTATCCTCTCCTCGTCACAGAAATCAATTCCCAGCTAACCTTCTATTTTCATCAGCGGCAGCCCTAAGCGAGCGACATCCATCCATCCGTCCTAAAATGATCCACATTCAATAAACCTCTATGCAAATGATTTTGCAGCACCAGTTAAGGTCATCTCTCAGGGGTCTTACCTGGATCGAAGATCGACCTTTAACTTCCTTCTTAGCTCCTCAAGCAGCGCGTCCACTCACTTTCCTAATTAACTACTGCGCCCACTTCAGAAGCAGAGAATAAAGTAGCCTTTGCTTATGTACTATAACACAACACGTGGGCATGTTTTATCGATTTTTTCTCATTTAAGTATGAACAATTAAATTATTATTATTCACTTCGACTGCGACCATCTACCAGGACGAACTGGGTAAAAATTAACGTTCAGCGCAGTTTTCGCTTTCTCTTAAAGCACATCTAATGTATATTTATGTATTAAGTATTAACAGCGACTAACCCATGGGTTTCCATAAGGTACAGTAACGCCTATTACGGTAAACGAAACGTGCTCTACAAAACATCGGTGCTTCCCAATAACAGGAACGAAGGGCTGCCGATCTCGCATCTGGTGTGACACTCACGCAAGAAATCTTACGGCAAATCTATATTATTCCATTATAAACCTAAAATCAGCAACATCAAAAGCGCTGGGGATGTTTGCAAACCTATACTTACAAGGTGATAAAACTAGTTACATACATTTCGATGCGTGTGCATGTGTGTGCGGACTTGTTTCACTCCAGCCAGCAGACTAAAGTTGGCAACCTTGGGGATGACGGACTGTGTTGTTTGCATTATACATGCCTGGTTATATATAACATAAAAGATAATGCAAATTCATTACAAACTTCCCACGTTCGCAAATATCGTAAAAACCCTAGTTCACTCAAAGGCATCACGGGGGTTTTAATAAGTATTAATCACGCCACAAATTTTCAGTGGTACACAACTTTGGGTTTTATTATTATAATTGGTGTAATGATTACATACATACTACCATTTAAATTGCGAGCAGATGGTTTGTGAACGAGCCAATGAAAGCATCGCCCGGTGACACGTGACTGGAAGTTTATCACGTGAGCGAATGTTTTCTTCTCCGCTTGTTGGCAGGAAAGCCGGAAGAAAGCGGCTCATGTAAGTGTTTGCACGGGGATCTCTGTTAATGTGATTACATTTGCAAATATTTTAATAGCCTTATCTTTTGTCCTTACTATGGAGACCTCTGATTTTTGCTAGGAACTTGTTGACTTAGATAACTTGTATATTTCAATGAACGACTAGCTAGTTGGTGTGCGTTTTCAAGCCTTGTAATAGTGCATCTTGTAATATAACGGGTTTATGCGAATGCGTTGTATCTCCAGCTTTCCCACTCCGTTCCACCAGCAGCTAGCTGTAAGAATAAAGGAAAATGAGGCTGGTAATCCTTGACAACTACGACCTGGCCAGTGAATGGGCAGCCAAGTACATCAGGAATCGCATTGTCCAGTTCAAGCCTAGTGCCGATAGGTACTTTACACTAGGTTTACCCACAGGTAAAAGAGTGGACATTGTTTAATGTAGCTTACCAAATAATTGGTCTTTTTTAAAATCTAGATTTAATGATTATTTTTTAAAATTGTACCTTTTTTTCCATCCCCAGGAAGCACCCCGCTTAGCTGTTACAAAAAGTTAATCGAATACCACAAAAATGGGGATATGTCTTTCAAATATGTTAAAACTTTCAACATGGATGAGTATGTTGGTAAGTTTTAATGTGCTGACCTCAGCTGTTGTGGTACAGGAAGGGGGGGGGAACTGGTGTGTCAGCAAATTTTCAGGAAAAAGCTCATAGGGTGTGGAAAGAGGATGTAGAGGGATCTGTTATTAAGCTAATTTCAAAGTGCAGGTTGCAAAGTTAGATTTGTGACTCACCCTGCATTCTGACGGATACTATTGTCTTTGGAGTAAAGCATTAAAAAAATATGGTTTTAGGTTTTTCTTAGTTCCTTAATCTCTAAAGTAGTACCTCATTGTGCAATATGTCAAAGATAAGTCTTCCCTTCTCACTCTCAGGGCTACCTAGAGACCACCCAGAGAGCTACCACTCCTACATGTGGAACAACTTCTTCAAGTACATAGACATTGATCCCGCGAATGCCCACATCCTGGATGGCAACGCCGCAGACCTGCAGAAGGAATGCGAGCTGTTTGAGCAGAAGATCGCAGATGCCGGAGGGATAATGCTGTTCGTTGGAGGCGAGTTTTAGGTTTCAGATCATTAATGAACCAAGTTGCAGTTGGGTTAGTCATGGTGTATTCCAGGTTAAATGTTGAGTCGCATGATGAAACTGTCTTTTGTCACCTTCTACAGCCTGTGGATATCAGCATTAATTGTGCAGTTAAAAAACAAAATGCACTGCTTGCTTAGCTTTCTGCTGACCCTTAGTGTGACATATTTTGCAGGTATTGGACCTGATGGACACATTGCCTTTAATGAGCCTGGTTCCAGCCTTGTTTCCAGGACTAGGGTGAAGACTCTGGCTCAAGACACCATACTTGCTAATGCCCGTTTCTTTGGGAATGATCTATCCAAAGTCCCTACTATGACTTTGACTGTAGGGGTCGGAACAGTGATGGATGCTAGAGAGGTAAAATTACTTTACTTATTTTGATAAACATTTTGAGCAGCAGGTGGAGGCATGGAACTTGTAAGCTCTAGGTTTTGGGTTCACTTCCCAGAAGGGATTGTAATGTTGCCCTTTGCTTCCACATATAGGAGCATTGGTAGAAATTGTGCACCCTAGAACTAAATGTCACCTTGCCCCTGTAAAATGCGGGGCCCCCTGAATCTGCCAGGGTATCCATGCCCCTACTGTGGCCCCTGTAAAATGCGGGGCCCCCTGAATATGGCAGGGTATCCATGCCCCTACTGTGGCCCCTGTAAAATGCGGGGCCCCCTGAATCTGCCGGGGTATCCATGCCCCTACTGTGCTCCTCTATACATGCTTCAAATACTTAAGATGCAGTTGCCTGCAGTGGAAGCTGGTCTAGATAAGACTGTTCTCTTTGCAAATAGTTTTGTTGCATATAAAGTGTACCCCCCGCCCCCCCAAGGTTCTGATCCTGATCACAGGAGCCCACAAAGCGTTTGCCCTGTATAAGGCCATAGAGGAGGGAGTGAATCATATGTGGACAGTCTCGGCCTTCCAGCAGCACCCAAGGACCATCTTTGTATGTGATGAGGATGCAACCCTTGAACTTAGAGTCAAGACTGTCAAGTATTTTCAAGGTGAGAAGACATAACTGGCAAAACTCATGAAATAATGCCTGTGTTCTTTCTTCTATTTCCAACTAAACTTTAAAAAAAAAAAAGTACTCTATATATAGGATTTCCATGTAGGTTCAAAGTCTCATTCCCCTTTCAAGGTTCTGATGGTCAATATTAAGTTAAAAATTGAGTGTAGATAAGTGTAGTTAATATATTTTTTTAAGAATTTCCACCTACCTTGCTTGTCATTCTTCCTTAAGGGCTGATGCACGTGCACAACAAGTTGGTGGATCCGCTCCACACCATCAGGGACTACAAAGACTGAAGAAGTGCACCTACAGCTGGCCAACGGGAAACACTCCATAGACGTCTGAAGGCGCATAATGACCTATGCATATCAGTCACTTTGTCAACACAAACAATTCTGTACTGTAGAAGGGACTCCTTCAGGCACTGTGAAGGTGCTGAGATCTGTTTGAGGCTCTCACTTACACATCGTTCTACATTTAGTTCAAAAAAAGACCTTTAGCAAGTTGCTGTTTTCATTTTTAATCTCTTTGTAGGTCCAACTCTTCATCTAGACCTTTTCATACTTAGCCAGTGGTAGGGCTCGTACCCTGCACATATGTTACTGGTTCAGATTGTCAGAACTGGGTCTCCACACTCCTTTTACTGTTCTCTGTAACAGGACGTACTGAGGCGTCAGTACTGTATGTCCATACCCTGGCATATTACCATTAACCTTCTTGCACTGTGCTAGTGCTTAGTATCATGCTGAGGTTATTTACTCTGTACACTCAAGCTGGTGCAGTTTGGTCACTCCTGTTTAATATACATTTCCTATAACAGCATTTGATATTTAAGGCTTACATTTTGCTAATTCTGTTCCCTGGGAGGTAAGACTCTTGCCTTTCCTCTGTGTTCATGAGGGGACCACAGTAAGTGAAATGGGAGATATTGTTACCAACAGTGTGTATCTGTTCAATTTTCTCTGAGCGCACACAGGGGACCATTTGCGTCTTTTGTAATCCTCTCTCCTCCACCCCTTTTTTCCATGGTGTGTTCACTTTTAGCCAATTAGGCTGCATGACATAATGTCTGGAAATGTCATTCACAGATTGCACCTGACCACTGAGCTGTCCTCACAATAAAAAGAATTCTCATATTTTACCAAAACTGTTTATTTACATGTTGATTTTCAGCTTCAAGTATCATCAGACCATCTCATCTCCACTTTGTTGTAAAATCGGAGGATTTCTTTATGGACTCGCTGTGTGCTGGAAGCTGCTACTCACTTGTCCTTCCTCTTTAGCACATTGATGAAGGCGTCCCTGGGCACTTCCACATTCCCAATCATTCTCATCTTCTTTTTTCCTTCTGCCTGTTTCTTCAACAGCTTCATTTTCCGAGTAATGTCACCCCCATACTAAGGAAAACATATCACCACTCACTGCCTTGGACAGAGGACGGTATCCAGCTCTCCAGAAGAGCTAAATCATTAAGGAAGCATACTTACACATTTCGCAAGAACGTTCTTCCGATAGGCTTTGATGCTGTTGGAGGGAATATAGATTAGTTGTGACTATAAGATGGAGGAAAAAATAAAACGTACAAAAGTCCAAATGTAATTCTTGTGCAGATTCATTCATAGTATGAACAGACAACCTCTTACTAATTTGACTGGCAACTTTTGCTAGTAAGTGAATAAACCTGTAATTGCTACAAATAAATTATAGTTATTTAACCTGTGCATCACCCATTCCAAAAACAGTAAAACACTAGTGTTTGTACACATCGATATGCATTGTGTATATAGAAATACTCACGTTTCCCTTGCGATGATCTTGCTCCCAATGGATGCCTGTACAGCTATCTCAAACAGCTGCCTGGGTATGCAGGCTTTCAGCCTTTCACACAAGGCTTTGCCAGCACAGTACGCCTTATCTCTACAAACAAAAAATAAGTTTACAGACTGAGGTTACAGTTTCCGGTTCATTATTTTAAAAAGGTTTGTCAGAATTCTGCTCTTTTTAATTCTGCCTTGGTCACCAGAACCATAGTTTGTTTACAGTACCAAATAATTTATTCCACTCTACCTACGATACAGCTACATTTTTTTTAATGAACTGGTATCTGTATCGAGGCTACAAACGGCAGTCTGACATTTGAATCTCAAATCTGGTGACTGTTTTCCGCTAATCCTACAAAGCTCGATTCTTCTGACTTGAAAGTGATCTCTTGGAAGCCTCACTTGTGGACAACAGTGATCAGCTCCTCGACCGGTTTCCCATTCAGCAAAATGTCCATCTTTATGAGGTCTGCTGGCTGGTATCCTGCTTCTTCATAGTCAAAGCTACAAAGAAAAATCATAAACAATCATACACGCCATTGTAATTAAACCCATTTTCCTCTTTATCAATCACCAATACAATTCAATACAGACACTACTGGTAGAGGATTTGTGTCAACCATCTTTAGATATTCATTCAATGTCACCTTTGCACCATTTTTAACATTTATTTCTACATTTATTTTTAAATATGTGGGAGGTGATATAATTAATGCTGTGTGACTGTCAGAACGATGCAGACTGAGAAAGGGTGACGCGAGATGAGACGCTTGACAATTTCAGGGAAAAGATCATTTGACGTCAGTGATTATCCTAATAAGTAGGGTGACAGAGTTACAAAATGTTGAAAACAGAAGTGGCATCTTGCCTGGCGTATCCAGAAGACAGCGACTTTAGGTGATCATAAAAGTCCACGATAACTTCATTCAGGGGAAAGAGATACTTCATCATCACACGCTTGTCATCAATGTACAACATGTTCTTCTGGACGGCCCTGTGATTCTGCAAGAATGCATCAGACAAAACTATTTACTGGCGTGACCTTAACTGGGTGGTTTTTTGGGGTTTAACACATTAAATGTGCTTAATCAGCCAGCAAAGTAATGCATAGTGCATGGGTATCCTGTAAAATCCCATTTGCATTATACTTTCAGGGCAGTGCAGTGTGTGGGATTTGCGTTGTCTCCTTTGCACATTTCCTGAGTAGTCTGGCTTCCAGAAAACCTCAGATACAGAAGTGCGATAAACTGGCATCTCAGTATCGCCCAATGAGTCTGTCATTGTGTCCATGTATGCCTTGTGATGGCCGCGCACCCTTGCTCATCAGGGATACTAGGTTAGTAAACTTAACCCATAGTCATTCCATGCAACCCAAAATCCGAAGGGGACCCCTGTGTAGATACCTGGCACAGGGTCATGATTTTGCCAATATACTCATCGGGAGTGATGACAGTCCCCAAGACCATGGGTTCCAGGTACTCCGACACCACGGAGCGGTCAGGAAACTGGGCTGGGTTTATGACGGTGATCTCTTTCTCCCCATATTCCTGTATTAGATCAGAGAAGATGATCAGGGTGCTTGTTTACTGGGACTTGAGTGGAGGAAATGCGCAGCGGCACCCCCCCGAGGATAGGCGCCTGCCTTGATGAGCTTAGCTGATGAGAGGACGGCTTTGTATGGGACTGTGGGCGTCGTCACGATGACCGAAGCGTTGTACTCCTGCTCCAGACGCTGGTTGAACACCTCCATGTGCAGCAGCCCCAAAAAACCCAGTCTGTAGATAGCAATAATAAAAAAATGCACCCAATTGTTGACTTCAAGGCGGTACTCATACTAGGGCCACTTGCCTTGTACCGTTCCCAAGCATGATCACCCCCCTACTGACTCGCCCTCTGGTCTGTGCTGATATCGTGCTTAACGAACCTGGCCTGAGCACGCTTTCCTCATCCCCATGGAACTATCTGTGTTGAAGACGACACAGGAAGGAAAGTGCTATCGCACAGCACAACGCAATTCATGATTAATGTCCTCATCGTGTGACTTATTTGGAGTGTTTTTGGCACGATGACACACAAAGATTAATCTAGTATGCAACACGGCAATTTTTATTTTTTCGTGCCGCAGATATAATAAGATATATTTAGTGTGTTGCATCCAGTTGTTTCTGGATACTCTGATCAGTTCAACTTTCCAGCACAAACCTCTGCTGTAGACCAGTGTTATATGGGGTACTGGTACTGAAAATGTACCAGATTTTTAAAGCTGTTCAGTACCAGTACTAAATACACTGTTGCAAATACTCACGATCTAATCACAATTATGGACTCAGTACATCTGAACCACTGCTGAAACTCAATTACACCTTAGGTCTAGGTCTATACCAAGTCGGAACTGCATGCATTATACAAACTTGATTTATCTGCTCTAAGTGCTGTGCATAAAAATACGTGAAGCTACTAAAATATCAGCTAGTAAAAAACGATCTCCTTAGCTTCAAGTGACTCATGTAAGGGACCTTATAGTATAGCAGACATGCTACGTTAACATCATCAAACTAGCATCTATACTTACAGGATTGTATGCTACGCTGTTAATCAGTTAATCAATCAAGGATAATGTGCTGTGGGGAATTTTTATATGTTTACTGAGCAGATGACCAACAGAAAGCAAAATAAACTGCTGTAAACTTCGTGGGGGGCTACTCTCATATTACCTGTTCCCTTATTTATGTATTTATGTTTTATAGCGGATAGTAATCGTGAATAGTCTGACCATGGCAGAAACACGTTTTACATGCTCGCAGGACTCCGCCCCCCATTCGTCAGCACAATGCCGTCTCAAAATCCATATACGAATCGCATCCATCCCGAATATATGAATAAATCCCCCATCCCCCAATACTCTGCTTACATGCAATGCTCTGTCCCTCCGGCATGCATTTTTAATAACGATAAGGCCGATGTAGTGGAGTAAAGCTTAATTTATAAAAATTAAAACAGTAGCAATTTAAATGCGCAAGTGCATAAATTACCATGAAAAATACTTTCTTCAGTACTTTTTTCAGCATTGTTGCAGTACCAGTATCGTGATACTTACTAACTGTGCTCGGACCCGCCTCTTCAAATGGGCCAGAGCAGGGTACGGGGCGATTACTCTGATCAAATAAACTGGAATTTGGGGGTGAAACGTGCGGATGGCCTAGTGCGAGTACACCCAAAGCATCGTGCGAATCAGCACATGCTCTGACATCACAGCCTGGAGTGCCTCGAACATCACAACGTGAAACCTTTTTCAGACAGATCCCTACCTCCAGCCGGCTCCCAGAGCATGGCTGCTATCCCTCTGTACTGTCACACTGGAGTCGTTAAGCGTCAGTCTCTCCACCGCACTGCGCAGGGAGTTATACTCCGACTGGTCCGTCGGATACATGCCTGGCCAGGGAGAAGCGGAATGAGGGGCAGGCGTGTCACCTTAAACGACTTGTACATCCACAACTGGTCATCTCTTACAGAGTCATGTGGAGTCATCGCGCTTATGATACATACCAGCGAACACCATCGCTTTCGCGGGTTTAAATCCCGGCAGGGGTTTGACGGGATGCTTCTGGAGAAACAGCGTGTCCCCAATCTGAGCCTCCTTCACCTCCTTCATGCCTGCAATCATGTAACCCACCTGCCCAGCAAACCTGCAGGGCAACAAGGCTGTCTACATGAAGCCACATGTCAGGGCTAACATAACAATACATTAATGTTCAATAATGACTGTTTTTTTCTTATATAATGTGAAAAACTCAGTACAGATGACTTTGGTATTATTAGGATTATGAATGAAGATGTGGATCCATTTTTATGCGAAGTACTGAATCAATAAAACATTGTTACAGTAAGCGATGCTGATCACATCCAAAGTGCCCCAGAGCTCATGGCAGACTTACAGTCTGCCTGTAGGATGCTCGTCCGGCCTCAGAATTCCCAGCTCGTTGACCTCATACACCTTGCCCAGGTGTGCTGACGTGATCCTGTCCCCTTTATGCACCTGCCCCCCAAACACGGCGATACTGGCCACCACGCCTCTATAGTGGTCGAAGGTTGAATCAAAGACGAGCGCTTTGAAGGGGTCATCCATCTTAGCCTTGGGACTGAGGTGGGGGGGGGGGGGGGGGGGATTTTAAATATAGTC
>JAODUD010000015.1:112179-123339 GCA_026784285.1 Stomatorhinus walkeri | reverse complement strand
CATTTTAAGTGGGAGAACTTGCACAATCGGTGGCTGACTAAATACTTTTTTGCCCCACTGTATATATATATATATACCCTGGGCGGTCGCCAACACACCACAGGGCACACACACTCACACAACTACCGGGCCAATGGAGACCCACCAATCAACCTATCCTGCACGCTTTTTGACCGTGGGAGGAAACCAGACCTCCCAGCAAAAACCCACATGAACATGAGGAGAGCATGCAAACTCGACACAGGTAGGAGCCGGGACTGAAACCAGTGCTGTGAGGCAGCAGCGCTAACCACTGCACCACTGACTGCCCTTATATATGCATCGATACCATAATCAATCAATATTACAGCCTTGATCTGTTTCTTTGTTAATTACTGTTTGACACGTAATCTAGTAACTATTGTATACAGCCCCCACAAGGCGGCAGACCTCCAAGACATATGAAAAATTGCGTATTTAAAACTAAGGTCATGTAAAAGTATTTAAACGAAGTACAAATGAAAGTTATCTGCCACCTGAAAATGACTAGCATGGTGGAATATGTGTAGGCCGTCTGGTCCTCAGTGTGAGCTTACAGTTCTGTAGGGATACAAATTCACACTTTCAGATTTCTTGTTCATTCCGCCTTTGAGAAGCAACTGTTCCTGGGCTTTCTGGACTTGAATGAGTACACCGTGAGAGATCAGGAACAGAGTTGGGTAATTCAAGTCCAGAGTACAGAAGTCCAGACCGGGATTTTCTTTCAACCAACCAGTTGAATACTCTGTGATCGTGACTCTTTATGCTCAACTGTTTGGTTGAAAGAAAATCCCGGTCTGGTCTTTTACTCTCTGGACCTGAATTACCCAACTCTGTGCAGGACAATAACCGCAATTCAGTCAGGCTGGTACCATCATGTCAATTCTTTTGTGTTTTTATTCTTGCAACCAAGATGTTTTATTTATTTATTTTTCTCCACAGTCATGTAAGTGAAGGGATAATTAGCTGAGATTATTGCCTAGCTGGAAAAAAATCTCATGCTTATTTCTTTGTTAAATACTAACATTCAAAAGTCATTTTGGTATAATTCGGGCCTTGAATGCGAAATACTGTCATATTTACATACATTTTTAAAAAACAGAAACATAATTTATACTTGCAATCAGTGTAACATTTGCGTTAATTCAGTAAAACTAGTAGAAAATGGTTGTAAATAAAACACAGGGTAACAGTTTTAGTGTTAAATGATTAGTTCAGCTCGCAATTAAATTCTGCTTTATTTTAAATATTCATTTAAATTAACCCACAGATAATAGATTTTCATAATTTTAAGGATTATCTGAGTATTTTTTGTTTCAGTTGCTTGATGGTGAAAAAGTTATTAAACCAAATTGGTAACATCAGTCATTCCAAATAAGGACACATTTCCCTCTCCCTGTAGTGTTTCAAACCTTTGCCAAATTTGAAAACATTTCTTCATCCATCCATCTTGCAAATACCTATAATGGATGGAGTCACCAGTAGCTCTGGAGGCTATTCCAGGCAGTTAGGGCACAAGGCAGGGGTACACCCTGGGTGGGATGCCACCACAGGGCAGACGGGCACACACACGCACACAGTCAGTCAAACCCGCCTCTGATTAATCAATCAGGAGATTGAGCTTGCTCAGTCATCAGGATTTGCTCATGGAACTGTCGGCTCAGAAGTTTGGTTTCATTTGCTGTGGATGTGGTCTGTGTAGATCTGTTTTCTCAATCCTTGTCAATAGCCAGTAGGTACTTCCTTGTGAGTTGGGGTAGTTTAGGGTTCCTGGTCCTTGACTGGCATTTTGACTTGGGCTTCTGGTTGGCCAGTTTCTGTGTTACATGAGTCCAGGTAGCCGTCATTCTGCAGCTGGTTGTGCTGTGCTGCTGCCATCCTGTCTCTGGGGGGTTTTCTCTTTGGGTTCATGTTCTTGCTCCTTTAGGTTCTGGTTCCAGTTCTCCAGTCCTCTCCTTTGCCTTCTCTTTCAGCTCATCCTAGAGTTTGCCATCTAATAAGCGGCCCAGGTCCCCCTGATTCCCAATTTCCAGCAGTGTTGGGACCGTTGGTCACGGTGGCCAGGGGGCAGGGAGGGTGTGACACTGGAAACCTTGGAAACTCACATTGTTGGAAATGTCCCCGTTTGACCAGCAGGTGACATTGAGCATCCTGTTACCTCTGTCTTGTAGCCCTATGTCCTGGGTGTGTTTCCTTGCTTGCCATAGGCTATGTAGCTGAATAAGCTGAATCACCTGAGGAGATAAGATCCCTCTAGTCATGGATTGACTTGCCTATTGTTTAATTCTTTGGGTTGCATTTTATCCTTAATTTTTGATATTGCTTATCTTTGTCTTTGCTTCAAGTCCCTGTTTATAGTCCACTCTGCCCATGCCATGTTGGATTATGTTTGGCTTGAGTTCCTGGTCTCTCCTAGTTTAGTCAGCCCTTAGTGTTCTTGTTTATTGTAACTAGTTCTACTTGTAACTTGTTGTCCCGTATCTGTCCTGATTGGTTGATTTGGTTATGTTCCACAACTGTCCCTTGTTAGCCTTGTTGTCCGTATGTACAGTATTTTAGCTCCTTTTCTTGTTCTGTTCCTTGTTGGTTCATTGTGACTGTTGGCTGCTAACCTGTGTTGTTTTGTTGTTTCCCAGTTAGTAGTAGTCCATGTTGTGTATTGTAGTTTTCCTTTGTTCTTTCCCGCCTCTAGTGGAGTGTTCCCGGTGTTGCTCCCTGACTTAATTTTTGTTTCACCAGTTTGGTTTTGACCCCTCATGGTTCCTTATTTTCTTTCTGATTGTTCCTCAATCTTTCTGATTGTTTTTGTAAATAAAGCCCTGATTTATTTGATCCACTACATGGATTGTATCTCCTTTTGCCATGTGCTGTCACAACTGAAAAAGCAAGAAAAAAAAGCAACTTTTTGCCATCTCAAGGCCAGTTCTTCAGTATGTGTACGTTTTAGTTTGCTTAATTCTATGAGTCTTAAATCTAGTTTTCAAGCATATTTACTTACTGGCTGTAAGTCTAACTACATACATAAAAGCCTCAGATAAAGTATTACCAATGGTTATTTAAATGGAAAACTTGAAATTAGCCCATACTGCAAGAGTGTCGAACTAAATAAATTAAAGCATTAGTTATCACCTTATATCTGGTAAACATTGTGGACAAAATTAAGGATGAAGTTTACGTTTATGCTAGACTTCTAACAATCAAACTTATTGAAAAGTTTTTGATGTAGTTATTCCTGGTAGATCGAACAGTAGAGCCAGGTTTATTCTTTTCACCACAAATCATTGGTTTATCTTGTATGGTTATGGCCACATTCATAACAAAAAAACAAGTGACATGTAAGACACTCAAGGGAAAAACCTGTAGGAAAGATATAAAACTTTTACCTGAACTTTACATTTTACCATACATGATAACATATGGCTCTAGTAGGAAATACATGTTTATTGTTTATTTCGTAATAAAAATGTATATTGTCATTCTAATGAGAGTAATGCATGGTCTCTTGATATTGCATTGGTCCAGTTATACAGGAGGAAAGTGATGTTATGGTCTCCGAACACAAAGTAATGCATCAACTGAAAAAGGATCTTTCATTTACAGAATTATCATTCTGGTTATATGGAAATGCTTTCAGTGATTCAAATGAGTTCATTCAAAGAATTAAACATGAAAAGTAATACTGACAAAACAGTCATTTAATATGAAATTTAAATTAAAATTGGACATATATGACAAATACACATACATTTAATATGGATTAAACTTGAATTGTAGGGTTTATGTGTTTGACAGTATATTAATCTCATATGTATTTTACATCAATAAAGAACATATATGTCTAATGACACATTAAGTCAATATGCATTGTATATTTATTTTGAGCTTACACGATTTGCATAAAACGCATAAGGGCAGGGACGGATTATGGGTTGTGTGGGCCCCTGGGCAAAATGTTTAGCCCCCCACCACCAGCACCACCACCACAACCACCACAATTCAAGGGCCCTTGGTAGCCAAACACCCTCCCTCCATGTTTCCATCAGAGGCCCTATAGGGTCAGGGGCCCTTGTAGGCAGAGGATCAAAGAATGCAGGCCCTCTAAAATAGACAAACGAAAATACATTGTTGATAAGCGTTGCAAATTGTTTTGGGTTTGGGGCCCTATGGGCCCCCTGCACCCCAAGGGCCCCTGAGCAGTGGCCCCGCTGGCCCGGTCCGTAATCCGTCCCTGCATAAGGGTCATATTTTATTTTTATACTTAAAAAATGGAATATGGAAAAAAATATGGAAAAAACTTTTCCAAATGGGTAAACGCATTATATTAAAAACTATAGTTAGTGGGGCACAAGGCTCGGGTATGAGAATTCGGGACTATTAGATGAATTAATTGTGGCTAAAATTCAAGACCGACAAACTGGTGGCAAGATTTGCTGGACCACCGTTGAGCATAAACTACATTATTATTCTTATTATAATTTTGAATTTTTAGAATGTGAACTTTTTGACTTTATTATAAAATTCCATTGCAAAGTTATACAGGAATGTTTTGATTTATCCTATTTTAATGATATAAGATAAAACCTCAGCTTTAAAGACAGAGCGATTGAAATGCATCTCCTACTTTTCCGAAGTCCCTAGCACTTCTCGGAGATGCTGGTGGTTTGGTATTTTTTATTTCATTTTTTATTTTCTTGCTGACATTACAGCAAGGTGCTACGCGAGCGCTTTGATGCCCAAACAGCCTCGCAGGTCCTGGGGAGCAATCGATGCCGATACGCGGCTCCGCTTGGCCGCCGCAGCTTTCATCATTCCGACTCGGTGGCTGGTGCGCAGCCGTTGCCCGCCTTTACCCCCGAAGCTCGCCCTTTCATTTTATTTTTCCGCAGGAGACCAAAGGGAGCGCGGCGGGCATTATGCGGGAGCGAACTCAAAATTGTACGTGGCAGCCGGCCCGAAACCTACAGCAAGAGCTTCTCCGTTTTCTTTCTCTCTCTCTTTTTTGCAGCTTTGTCTCGCTGAACATCAAGGAACTGTTCTGAGGCTTCAAGGGATGAGATGCATGCATACGTTAATTAATCAAGAAAAATAATCCCTTGGCTAGGATTGCCAATTGCGCGTGAGCCCAGATTATTTGTTTACAGAGCTTTTAAAATGTTAAAGAAATTATATGGTTACAATAAAGGTTTTTTTGGGGGGGGAATCTATTGCATTAAAATGCTGTTAGCTCCACATGGATAGCAAATAGCTTCACAGAAAAAAGAGCTAGATATTTATATAAATATTTCTATAAAATATAAATAAAAGTCAAAGCAAATTAACACTGATACATGAGCCATTGATCCTATTTAATGCAAAAGTCAGCATTTCATACATCACATTTTATGTTTAAAAACAGCTTCAAGTAAGTAGTTTAGAATTGACTATCACCCGGAACATCATCCTCTCCATTGCCAATTAGTAACTGGTAGCCAAGTGAGCCATGGCCTTTATATGAGGCTGGTGCATATTGTAGAGTGTTACACTGAACAGCATTACGTATTTCATGTACGTGATGGGTACTGGCTGTGCATTCCAAAAACAAATTTCAGAAGTAAAATTCTAAGATAGGCCTTAAACATGCATATATTGCAGATATTATGGCTTAAGTGAACTATAAAAGATTATAAACGTTGCCACAGTTGTCCAAATTAATAAAGTCCTTGATGTACACTTTTCAAATGCATATCCAGCTGTGAAGATTGAAAATAATTTAATAATCGAGACAAGAAATGACTCGCGTTCCCAGTGCAGTATGTCGAAACAATGATAGCAGCTGCAGAGACTTCATCCTTATCCTTCCTGTCAATGCACAGACATTTTTTATGTCTTTTTTACAGCTTTTGCTGGTGGGGATGAAGTCTGCTCTTCTCCAGCTGTTTAAAAGCATTTTCAGTGGAGAATCAGTCGTGTTTCTTCAGTCACATCACCCTCATGATGGGCATATAAAACAGGCCGCAGTGTTTATATAATGTCTAGCATCTTATGGGACGTCGTAAAGGGTAACTGCTCTTCAAAAACGCGGCAGCTGAGTCATAATTCATGCCTTATAGATGTGGCTCACAGGATTAGGGGTTTTTTCTTCATTGTATTTCTCTTGTGCTTTCAGTTTAAAAAACGACACCAGAGTATTTCACAATACATACCTTTAGGATCTCGGAAATAACCACAGCTGGCTCGTGGGTGACTTGTTGGCTACTTTTTGTTCTCACTTGGGTTTATGAAGAGGTGAAATTTCTCATATTTGTGACATAGTGAAAATGACATCCTGTTCGCTGTAAGTAAGTTGTTCCACTTGGAAATCTTTAAGGTTGCTTGCCTCTTTCCCCTTTGTGAGCCTGCAGTTTCTGTGGAAGCTCTGCTTCTAGCGGAAATAATTGATGGCTGACAGAGCCCTGTGCGAGAACCATCTGCTCTTTAGCAAGCTGTCGTTGATGCTGAGCTGGAAGAGCAATCGTCCCCATTCACATAATCAGTAATAGGCTCATTTCAAACCTGTCTGTTAGGTTTGGCACCCTTCTGCAATTGCTTTTCCTATGTTGCTGTTTGATCTTCTGATCTTCTCCCTACAACTGAGTCATAATCTCCACCCACTGTAAAGGGGGAAGCCATACAGGACACATTGTATAATTAATCTGGTTGTCCAACAGTAAGGCTGCAAGGGGATATTAGTGAGAAATGGGGAACACGAGCCTGTAAAATATGAGGAAAGATGATATTCTCGCCAAGGACCACGTAAAAGCTTCCCGTGATTGGACATACAGCTGTCAGCAGTTAAATTTATTCAGCAAGAGGGTTGTGAAATCCCACAATCCATTGCTTTGTTCCATAAGACTGTGGGCTAATCGCTGCACAGGAGACCTTCAAAGGGTTGGTTTTGATGAGCCAAAAGAAGAGAATATTTCATCATAGTTGAAACAGACACACACGCACAAACCGGCACATGTGCCAACCACGGGGATGATGCACTTTAAGATTTGTTGTCTTTCATATAAATAACTTGGCAAGGTTTAACTCACTCTGGCATTTATTCAAAGGTGTACAGGTATTGGTCCGTGGAGAAATATATTTGGAAATCACTCTGCTGAGCATCTCGGGCACTAAAGACAGACAATCTGGAGAAGAAAATGAAGCTGAAATTTTGAGACAATTGGAGTAGCACTCACTGGTGCAGAACAAGTGCTTTTTCCTTTTTATACACAAGGGTAGCCATTTTTATTTTTTCTGTAGAGGAAGGGAATTTCTCTCTAGCTGTAATGGAATACCATACTGCGAGTGCCTTTTCCATGTTTCAGTAGACACTCCACATTCTTGTGAGAGCGGCAGCATCACAGGGCGACGACAGTAATGAAGTTTAGCTCTCAGGCCATTTATAAAGAACAAGGGTGTATTTGCTTTGGCAACCTTCTGCAGCCAAATAAGGCAAATCCTCTGATAATAGCTAAAGCTTCTACATGATGCCCTATCCTGACAAGTGGGATGAAGAACCGTCAGAATCATAATAGGGGTTTGCCTGAAGAAGAGAGTGTATAATATGTCCTGAAAGCTAAAATCTGAAAAAACAGGTTTCACTTCATATCCCCTTTATTTCCCTCCAGTCCTCAAACATCTCTTATTTGCAAGGTCATTCACATCTACACATGATTAACTGGGCCATAAAATTTTATTACTATTATTTCTCTGTAGGAATAAAAATTCAGATTTACCAGTGCTACAGATGGCATCGTCAAAAAAGACACCTATTGAAAATAGATATAGAGTTGAAAGGCTCCCTAGCCTTCGAACCAAAATCACATGAAAATAGCTATTTACTAAAAGAGACAATACTTTACGTATTATCGCTTTGTGAGAGTTGGCAAACTCTTTTCCGTGACATGCTCGCTTGATTAACAGATTCCTGGAACATGTCTGTAATTACACCTGGGTTCCTCAAACCCTCCTCCACAATACACAAACACTTTTGTCAAAGCTCGCTTATGAAATGCCATACAACTCACTAGGCTCAGTCGCCATTTTTTACCTTAAACACTTAAAGTGAGACAGAACTCTTAAAGCCATAGATAACTGAGCTGTAATACCCTAAATGAGAACAGGGTGACTCCTAAGGTGGGCTGTGTATGGATCGTTAATTAATGACTCTGATGAATGAGGTGATATGAAACAGCAGAGAAAACAATGCTGCCCTTCCACAACCAATAACGTATGTACAACCTCATTGCAGTTTCAGAATCAACCGTAGCTATTTATCTTGGCTATCAGGTTTGAGAACTTGCAGCCAATACACTTTTTCCCCCTCTGTATGAGGACCGAGGTCTTTTGGTAAATGGCAAGAGATAATAAACTTATTCTCTCTTAACTTCTACATCTGAAACGGGGTTTGTAAGTGCTCGTGGAAAGGCAAAACCACTGACATTTGAGGATATGAGATTCCATGTCGCCTCATCTGTGGTGCTTCCTACTTTTCACTGGTGAACTCTAATCTCGAGTATACGGGAGAACGTGACGAGACGAAGACTCACCACGTTAGTGATTCGAGCAGGTGCAAAGAAATGTCAACAAAATATTAGCTGCTTAAATGAGAACATTCCCTGGTAAGAGATGTTCCCATTAAAAAAAAAAAAATTTTGTCATTCTGGGCTTCTTCCGGTCCTCGCCATCAGTTAGTTCAGAGGATAAAATTGCATGGGCATAACTGTGTACCTGCATTAAAAACTATCGTCTCTTTATAAATGTGAAAGCTGGACGATGATGAAGTAGATCCAGCAGAGAATTTATGCTTATAAACTTTTGTGCCGGTAGAAATTTTTAGAAATACCAAGGGGAAAAGAAATGGATTCTTAATCACATCAACTCTAAACTTACAAATGACCAAAATAAATTCTTATTTTAGGCAAATCATGTCAACACCCAGTTCAGTGGGTCTTGTAGGTAAATCAGGAAGAGGAAAAGCGGCAACAGGGTGTGTGCGCTCAGTCATCACGGCAATGAACGTGCATCTGGGAATCCTGACAGCTGACAGGAGGAACGCCATATGTAGTCACTAGGAGTCGACAAGTGTCTAGACACAGCCTTATAGTAACAATGAAAACCTTCTCGAATTGTACATCAAGCTGCTTCTATGTGCTAAGTTTGTAATATTGGGCCTTCCCTCATGCCACAAACTTTTGTAAACATCTATTGCTTCTAACTTTGTTTCCATAGTGATGGGAGGGTTGTCTAGCACTGCGCTAAAACTACCCTATGTGCCATACCCCTGTTTGAAGTTCAGCATTTTTGCGGTGCCGTTACTCATATAAATGAGGCACTCTGGTGATTACACGTAATGTTCCGTATAATGATTAATTTGATTGGCTTGGCAGGCAGTAACATTGCCTGTCATCATTTAAACTGGGACGCAAAGCTGAATAATGCTGGTGATCAGAGGTGTTTTAAACAAATATCAGCCAAACCTGATAAATTAACATTCCCAAGCCAAATATTATATGTATCGTGAAAAGAATTATATATACTCTGTAATTTCCTAGAATTGTCATTCAGATATTGCATTTCTAAAACATATATATTATATAAATATTGTATTAACTGATACTACGTTTCACATTTCTAGCATTATTACATTTTCATAAATCATATATACATCCTTCAGCAGCAGGATCTAGATATTTGACTATGTGAAGATACATTCCTGAAGTGTGAGTGCTTTCCTGAAGCGCTGTCTTTCCTCCTTACTCTACACCTTGCTGAGAAGTGAGATATGCATTTTCTAACATAATTGGTTTTTGCGAGACCAATGGTTCCCATACCATCACTAGCGTATCCTCAGATAGAATTGGACGAGTCTTGAGATTTGAAAGTTCTGTAAGGATCAATGATGTTCAGAACCCCAATGACATGCTGAGATTCTTAGTAAATGAAAAACAAAAGATAAGAATGGTTATGTCATTCTGCTTAGCCTAGCCTGGGCCAGAATGTCTAAAACCATTAAATATCAGAGAAAGACTGTGGTGTTTTTTCCAACCTAGTTTATCTGTCAGCATTTCCTTGAACATCTCCTTCATGTGTAGCACCATGTATATTCCATCTCTGGAAGCCAAATTAACTTCTGTGACATATAGAAAAAGGTAAAAATGATACAGCCACCTAATCAAGTTGACTGTTCTCATAATCTACAGTGATTTCCTGGAGACTGTGGAAAAGGCAAAATCCTTTATCAAGATAAAAGATAAAAAAATAAAATATGGCCTCAATGATTGAAACAAAGGAGATCCAGAAAATATTTGAAAAGCAAATTACAATTAGGTCAGAGTTTTTGTCAACAAGTTTTTAAAGCTTTTGTGTGTCTTTATATATGTCATATTGGACATTGATTTATCTTTGTCTTGCCTGGGTGACTGAGGTCGTCTGAATTGTGTCATTCCCCTGGTTTCTGCTTCTCCTCAATAGGTATAAATGGATATTTTTTTTCTCCACACAGAGTACTCATACCCATCGATGCCAGTTCCGGAAGCTATTATCTCCTCCCCTACAATCATTTACCCTGTTCAACCCCATCAGACCCTGATCTCGCAGCAAGGCCTGATACCCTCCCAGTCGGATCCCTAAAATATGAAATTATAGCCAAAAGAAAAACATTTTCTCATCACATTTCCTGGTGTCACCTATTCTTATGTACAGGTCCAACTTCTCATCATGCCCCTGGGAATTACATTTCCGTCAGGTAGCACAATACAGGCTAATGGAGACTGACTCTGAATATGAGAAATGAATATTGATTTATTTTTCTAAAAAAGAAACAAACAAAAAAGGATTGATTTTGCGTCTCTGGTTGAATTTGCCGCCCCTAGAGGCCATTGATTATCTTTACTATGCTGGAATAGTCTTTGGGGAAAAAAAAAAAACATTTTGTCAGCTCTAAATATTTCTGACAGATTTCCAGACCACATAGAGAGACCATACAAATGCAGGATCTTCACATGTTAATTTTTTTTATCTTGATGTTTATTGATTTCTAAGTGAATCTGCCATGGAATTTAAGAACATAAGAAATTTACAAACGAGAGGAGGCCATTCGGCCCATCAAGCTCGTTTGGGGAGAACTTAATAGCT
>JAODUD010000014.1:353181-364139 GCA_026784285.1 Stomatorhinus walkeri | reverse complement strand
ATATTTATCACACTATGGGGACATTGTGTCCCCATAAGGATAGGTATACCCGCTCACACACACACACACACACACACGCTTGCTCACAGAGACACCGACGCAGAAACACACGCACACACACACACACACACACACACACGCTTGCTCACAGAGACACCGACGCAGAAACACACGCACAATAATAATGTCGGTTATGCGGTCCTCCACAGCCCTTCTCACTCAAACCTCCATTACTCTTGTCAGAGCTGCCAGTGGCTGATGTTTTATTTAATAAATGAGGAGGAAACATGAGGCTGGAAACCACACATGGTGGGGGGGTGCTTGGGGCAGCAGAGCAGCTGTCAGTGGGGATCCAGCGTGTTTCAGCAGCCTCCCCTAAATGAATTATCACAACGTCATTGCGGTCAGCAAATGAAATTTATCTGCGAAAAATTAAGGTCAGCACTTTCATCGTAGATCTACTTCCTCCCCCATCGCGCTCTCTCTAAAAGCAGACAGGGGCAGAGTAGGTTAATGCGTTTCTGGTGTTCTGCTTCCTTCGCTGCCTCTGGTCGGCAAAACCTGAAAGCCGAACGGAAGCCGAAGGACTTTCACAGTTGGGGTGGGGCGGGCTTTAGCCAGCTCAACTGCAGTGCGATTGGCTGCATTGCTTTGATTGATGTTTCTCTTGCAGCTGTCTGACTCAGGGATGTATACCTGTGTGGCTGGTAGCTCTACTGGGGAGACCACCTGGAGCGCATTCCTGGAAGTGAGAGGTATGCTGGTATGCAGAAATGCCTCACACACACACACACACTTGGTCCCCACAATGTAATATATACACCATCCACACACACATTATGTAGGGACTAGCCATTGACTCCCATTGTGCGTTTATAGAAACCATTCAGCATAGAACTGCTGAATTGATCCACCATGCTGTTATATAGTCATCCTGTTGGCCTTATCGAGTCATTCTCCACCGACCTCTCAGTTTAACACGGCGCTTTCCGCCACAGGACCACCACTGACAGGATGTTTTTTTGTCTATCGCACCGTTCTATACAAATTCCCGATACTATAATGTGTGGAAATGCCAGGACAGTGGCTGTTTCGGGGACACTGGGACCCCCCTGCCCAGTTCCCTCCATCGTACCGCGTGGCTCTGAGATGTTTATGTTAACCATGCAGTAACAGCGCCTCTTTAGCCTGTAGCCTCATAATTTATTGCTTGGGGGAACAAGCAGTTTGCATCCTAAAGAAGGTGTAGCTAGCGCCCACTGAGTATAGACGCTGCATGTACAGTGCTACAAAGTTTGTGAATCCTTTAGAACGCACTCTGTTTCTGCATTAATGACTTAAAATGTTGTCTAAAACTAGACAAAGAAAACCCAGTTGAACAAATGACATAAAATATATTTGTTCCACTATTCATTGAGGAAAATAATCCAATATTACATATTTGTGTGTGGGAAAATTTGTGTGTCAGAAATCCCCCATGTGCAGCAATGGCTTCAAGCTAAACATTTCCATTAACTGTTCATTAGTCCTGCACATTCCTCCTTAGAGAACAACTTCAATTCAGGGATGTTGGTGAACTTCCTCACATGCAATTCTGGCAATGCAAAGGTGTGTCTGTGTGTATGTGTGTGTCTGCCTGCATGCATGTGTCTGCGATTTTCAAAAGGATTCATAATTTCACATATTTCCAACCCCCCCCCCCCTTCCAGAATCTGGTGGGGCCACTCCTTCCGTTCCCTACGACGCCAGCGAGCTCCCTGGGCCCCCGTCCAAACCGCAGGTCACCGATGTCACCAAGAGCAGCGTGTCACTGTCGTGGCAACCTGGGCCAGCGGGGGCGTCGCCCATCTCACTATACATCATCGAAGCGTTTAGGTTTCTGCTCACATTTTCCTCAAATCAATCAATCAATCAATCAATCAATCTATCTATCTATCTATCTATCTATCTATCTATCTATCTATCTGTCTGTCTCTCTGTCTATCATGTTATGTTTTGTTTTATATTATGTTGTGTTATGTTTGTTATGTTCATATTTGATTAATTCGGTTAATCGAATATGAACATAACACAATTCCACTAGTGATGGGTTTCATTAGAACGTAACTCCATCGTAATTCGAGGAGCGTCTGTAGATAGATGTTTTAAGGTATTTTCCCTTTAAGTACTTATCTAACTACGAGATTGATCAGAGGATTGGCTGACTTACTGACAGATTAATCAGCTAATTGTTTAATAGACTGACGGATCCACACGATGCCTCTTTGCCTTTCAGCCAGTCGGTGAGTAACAGCTGGCAGACCGTGGCGGAGCGTGTTAGGGCCACACAGCACACGGTGCGCGGCCTGCGGCCCAACACCATATACCTGTTCATCGTGCGCGCTGCCAGCGCCCGGGGCCTGGGGGGCCCCAGCCCCGTGTCCCAGCCAGTCCGCACGCAGGGTGGGTCTGGCTGCAGCCGAGGGGAGGGGGCTGCTGGAAATCACACAGCTTAGAGCATTGTAATCATGATGCAAAAGTTGTGAGTTTATATCCTATGAATCGCATGTAAATTGTAACTTGTTTCTACAGTAAGTTGGTTTGGATAAAAGTATCATAAAAATTAAATGTACTAGTCAAGGACATGCCTACCAATAGAAAGGTTTAGTTTAATTAAAGACATAAAAACTATTAATAACATATGCAATTATGCACTGGTCAAAAACGTATTAAACAAAAAATACAAATTTTTTGAGGGGCAGCTCTATGGGTTGGGACTCAGAAGGTTGCTGGTTCAAATCCTGTGGTCAGCAGAACTCTTCCAAATTCATTTATACTGTGTTTTAGTCAGGTTACAAGGCCATGTGATGCGACACTATCACTCTATTTTGTAGGCGGCTTGGCATGTTTCAGCTTCTGACTGGTACTGTATATTAGCCTTAATAAGCAAGCTGGTGATCGACTGGGTATATGCTTGGTTTTATTCATTTCTTTGTGGAATTCCCGTATTGACTCTCACCCTCCCTTTGTCCCCCCACCCCGATCAGACCCAAGCCCCCCCGCACAAGGTGTGGACCACCGGCAAGTGCAGAAGGAGCTGGGAGAGGTGGTCATTCATCTTCATGACCCCCAGGTCATCAGCGCTACTGCCATCCAGGTTACATGGACGGTGAGTTGCAGCCCAGTGGGTCTCACAGTGATGTGTAGGAGGGAGCGAGGGAGAGGAGGGACGATGACTGAAGACCCCATTGTGCTGCTATTTGTATAAGCAATATATAAAATTAATAACTTTTCATGGCTTTTCTTACTGTTCTGTTTTCTGTGGTTCTGTTCCACTCAATTCCACTCCATTCTGTTCCTTTCCGCTCCATTCTGTTCTCTTCTTTTTTTTTACCTTTGACTCTACTTCTTCTGTGTTTCCACGTAGAAAATTGTTTCCAAAATTGTTCTATAAAATATATGTATTTTGCCAGCTACTAAGTCACCAGGAAATAACTCATACCTGGAGCTCTCAACATGTTTTTTAAAGTTTTTTTTTTACATAAATGGAGGAGAGTTGTAATTAATTCTTCACATTTTCCTCTTTTACACCAAAATGACTGCCCTCTTTTTCTCACTATTCAAAAAGAGCACCTTAATTGCAGCAATAATCCTCCCACACATTCATGCGCGCACACATCACAGACTCCCAGCATGGTGAGAAGATAGCAGTTTGATATATTCCAGATCAGGGTCATCATCCGAAAATCCAGGGCTGAATTCACAGATGAGGCACAAACCGAAAGCAATCCTTTCTGACTACAACAATACGACATACACCTTTAAGAGCTGTCTGTGTTGGTTAACTATAAGATGGTTAACTGCCAGCGATGCACATCTATATAGTTTTTGTATTTGTTTGTGAATAACATCTGTAAGGGCTATTTGTGATGGACACCTGCCAGAATTGCCTGTCATGGTTATCTGTGATAAAGGAAATCAAGGGTATGTGAAGGTCATCTATAGGAGGGCTCTATGATGGAAATCTATGAGGGCTGTTTATGACGGAAAATTCTGTGATAGACATCTATAAGAGATGTCTGTGATGAACGCCTGCCTGATTTGCTCGTCATGGTTATCTGTAAGGCCTGTCTAAGGACATCTATAAGGACTGTCTGTGAAGGAAATCTATAAGCGCTGTCTGTGAAGGACGTCTATAAGCATTGTCTGTGAAGGAAATGTATAAGCGCTGTCTGTGAAGGACGTCTATAAGCATTGTCTGTGAAGGAAATCTATAAGCGCTGTCTGTGAAGGACGTCTATAAGCATTGTCTGTGAAGGACATCTATAAGCGCTGTCTGTGAAGGACATTTATTAGGGCTGTCTGTGAAGAACATCTATAAAGACTGACTTTGAAGGACATGTCTAAGGGCTGTAATTTCTGAATATTAAATGATTGCGCTTCTGCCATGAAAAACAAGGACACACCACCTGCCAAGCCGTGGCACACTGATATCAGATGTAAATGCTCCACAACACCCTTGCATTATTAATATTAATATAGCTTGTATTGTACAGTAGCATGACTGTTTGATCCCGGGTTCCCCAGCACTGCATACAGAGAACAAAAATGTAGCCTTCATCGAGCCGCAGCCTCAGTCTTGATCCCCATTAAGAAGGGTGACACGCTTCCTGTCAGCTCATGAACCATGTCTGACGTGAAGGCATTACGTCCTCCCTGATGCGTGGGCGGACTGAACGGTACGCTCTGGTGCTTTGGGGATACAGCATCCTCACTGATGACCCACCAGGCACCGCTCCGGGCTGAAGGAGTGCTGAGATTTTGTAGACAAGACCGACGCAGCTCTACTCCAGGATGCAAGGACCCTCCTGTGGTTGCTGAACGTGCGAGTGCAGGTGCACCTCCCCCCAGATTTATCCTGGGAGCCATTGGCGAGTCTAACAGCTTGTACACAATCCCCGCATCAGTACCCACCTCTCTAATTCTGCTGCCGCTAGCGGGATTTTCCTGATGTTTTGACACTTTGTTTAAACACTCCTTGGACAGGGTCTAACTTCAGCTCGCTCAGCTTTCTGTCCAGACGGTGGGGAGATGCCTGCTCTGCATGTCGAGGCTGTCACGCTTTCTACATGCAGGTCTGACCCAGAAAAATCTGTCCCTCCATTCTGCTGTCTCCTTGGGCTGGCCAGTTCTTCGGAGTCGTGGTCTCCCACTTAGATTTGGATCTGTGATTGTTGTTGAATATTTCCTGGGGCTATATTGGGAAAAGCACCAGATGAAACTGAATTGAATTGCAGGATCCTGAATGGATCCTCTAGTCTGCTGATGACCTCACTTGTAAACGAGCCTGATTTCACACAGCCTGACATCACACAGCCTGATTTCCAAGAGCCATGGTTCACTGTATAACTAAGACAATTTAGGACATATTTATGTCTTTATTCCAGTTTAGTTATGGATGGCTGGATGGATGGATCTATCATGGTCTGTGTTTTTTGGTGGATTTGGAAGCTGAGAGCATCTGGGGACTCTGATCTCTGCAGGTTTGGCAGGGAGCTATGGGCTGGTACGGCTGCTTCGGACAAAGACCCTGGGCATCCATTCTCCTCTCTGCGGCCATGCCATCCTTCCGGAACATTCTGCATACTACGCGAGTGGCACACAGTAGATGTAAATGCTTAGTGTTATCAAGGGGAATAAATCATGTCATTAAACCTCCGCTGTAGATCTTCCTTTGTGAAATGAATTGCTTAATGGTTATAATTTAAATCAAACTCAAACCTCGGTTTTGTGGTTGGTCAGTTACTCTCCATTGTCACATAGTCGACATGCTTATACACTAATGTGTAAAAGTCGATGGAATCCACCACAGCCTTTGTGTTCCTTAATGAAAAATTAAAAAATGCTGTTCATCACATATCTTACGTCCTTCAGGGAAGGACTATGACTAGCTATTGTCAATTTGCTGCTCAGCCATGACTTTAACCAATGGGACTGTACCACCACCCTGAAAAACCAGGTGTGACTTCCTGTTCATTACACGGGCACTTCCTGTGAGCAACTGGCACGGAAACAGCGGCAAAATGCACGTCATTTAAGGGCGAACAGCAGTACGCAGCGGGGAGGTAGGAAAACACACACACACACACACACACACAGAATCTCATTTATTTTATTAACACTAACTGTGGCGGAGCAATCAGTAAGTAAGAAAAGTAAAGCTTTTATATTCCCGAATCATTCAATTAGGGGATTGTAAACACAAACGGGTAGAGCACTCAGCTGATTTATTCTCCTAGTGAAAACGTATCATTTTATATTCCCCTTAAAAGCTCTGGCCATCTTCTCCCACGGTTTACAGGCTATTACAGTGACTTATTCCTTCGATGCCCGCATCCATTAAACTGTACAGGGCAGAGTGCCGCCTTTGGAGCTGCCCGCCAGCGCCCCCTGCCTGTGGACAGCCCCCCCCCCCCAATACCAATCATGCGGGTTTGTGATTCATGAAGACGAATCGTATTGCAGCAGGCATTTTCATTGGAGGATAGCAGAGCCGGGGCCGCTTAGGCGTGCCGCCCTCCTGATGGGCGTTAATTAAGCAGAGGGCGTCGGTCGCGGTGGTGGGATGGGCTGTGAGAGGGATGCACATCTCTCTGGTCGCCATGGCGAAGCCATCCTGGATTTGGCTAGGGTCAGGTGACCTGCTGAGACGTGGACTTTTAGTCTGGCTCTTCCCTTTTCTGTCCTTTTCTGCTGCTTCTGCTGTTCCTATAACCATTTGTACTTTCTTCATACTTTATTTTTACATCCATTCTTGCTCGTCTTACTGTCTGCTTTTCAGCAGTTTATATGTGAATTACCTTACTGTACTTCCTGTTATGTACCGTATTAGCCCCGCTCCCTCTGTACAGCGGCTCCTCCCCTTGGACCTCATCCATACCTCGGTTGGTTTTCTCCCTGCAACTTCCTGTTTCCGCTCAGGTGGACCAGCAGACGCGTTTCATTCAGGGCTACCGTGTCCTATACCGCCAGGCCTCGGGCCTACCTGCCCCCGGACCCTGGCAGGGCCAAGATGTGACCCCGCCCTCTGAGCGCAGTGTGGTGCTCTCCGGTCTCAGGAAGGGTGTGGTCTATGAGATCAAGGCCCGCCCTTACTTCAATGACTTCCAGGGGGCTGACAGCGAGTCTAAGACGGGCCGCACTGCGGAGGAAGGTGGGGAAGAGGCCTGGATTTCCATCAGATACTGGGATAGTGAACAGTGTTTCAGTGGTTACCAGTGTAATGTGTAAAATATACTAGGACAATCTGAGTAATAGTACATCTCTGAATTGCTCGCAATGTTTAATTGTGTGTGTGGGTGTGTGCGTGTGTGTTGTCTGGGACTGGCCCCAGCCCCATTACCCTGACCAGGATTAGTGGCTAGACAGTGGACTGATGGATGGATAGTATAGTATCCATGCGCTGAAATTGTATATATAATATATCATACGCACATACATATAGCTGTGTGAATAGGTCACTCTAATTGGACAGCTGGACACAGTGATGTAATAATGGGTGCTGGGCTCGGACTCTGATTGGCTCATTATGTCTCCAGCCCCCAGCGCTCCTCCTCAGCAGGTGACCGTGGTCACCCTAGGGAGCCACAACAGCACTTCCATCAGCATCTCCTGGGACCCCCCGCCCGCCGACCAGCAGAACGGCATCATCCAGGAGTACAAGGTGCCCCGTGTCCCCCCCCCAGCCTAGAGGGGTCTCCGTGAATTCCTGCAGGGCCATGTACACGCTGCCTTCCCAACCTCTTTTGTATCTGCTCAGCAAATCCTCCCATATTAGTGTTTCTGACGCTCTCCGTGGTGATGAACTGCGTCTCCGGATGCGGCCCGTATTTGTGCTGAGAACTCAGGAACACGCTGCGTTATAGATGTAGTGGACGCACAGAGCACCCCGCGGATAGGGCTGGTAATTAGCCACCAGTTGGACCAATCATGTCAGAGGACAGGTTTGTAATGAAAATTAAAAGCCAGCTAACTCCCAGTTCTCCAGCTACGGAGAGAAAAATCACACCAACCTAAAGTCTAAAGCCTCTTCCCAAGTGTGTATATGACTTATCAGAGACTACACCCTTTTCCTGTAAATACAGTGACTGTGTTTACCCTATTTTTACCACGATTCCACTCAAATGTTGTAACCTGTCCTAGTGTGCTAGGTCATTTCTCTATTGTCTCCCTGCTTCAGTGTTTATTGTTGGTCGATTTGGGTTTGGACATTAATATTATTTTCATTCTGATTTTTTTTTCTTGATAACTATATTAAGACTGTTTTTTGTGCTGCCGGACATCCCTGACGTTCCCTGGCATGTTGTTGCTGATGTCGTGGGACTGACCTTATGAGGTCATAAATAGCCAATCAATTCCCTTTGCCTTAACCTGACTCCCCTCCCCTGGCCCCACCCTCAGATCTGGTGCTTGGCGAACGAGACACGTTTCCACGTGAACAAGACCGTGGACGCCGCCATCGGCTCGGTAGTGCTGGGGGGGCTGCAGCCAGGGGTGCGGTATCGCGTGGAGGTGGCCGCTACCACCAGCGCCGGCGTGGGTGTGCGGAGCGAACCACGACCAGTGCTCATAGGTGAGGAGGGGCAGGGTGGCTGGTTGGGTTAAGTGGTACGGGAGGTGAGTTTGCTGGAGGAGAATGAGCAAGACCCACTTCCGTTTAGCATCTCAGTGGTTCTCATATTTGATCTATTGGTTGTTGTTCAAGTCCTAGAATCAGCCTTCATTTAGTATTCTCAAAAAAATAAACCTCTAGTCTACTCTATGGCTAAAAGTGCTAAAAGTCCCTTTGGCTAAAAGAATGGGACATATTTGCATGATTGCTATTACATTTTGTTTCCATTTGATTCATTAAATAGATGCTTTTATCCATTTTGGAGAATTCCAAGGTCAGACAGTCCCTGGAATAGTTGTGGGCTACAGGCCTTGCTCAAGGGCCCAAAGGTGACATCATTCAGTTGACTCTAGGATTTGAACCGACGATCTTCTGAGCACAGACACACAGTCGTAGAGCCACGCGTTGCCCTCAATTAATTAGTAATTAAATTGCTGTAATTAAATTTATATTTGCAGAGAAATGATTAACTCTGATTTGTTTATTTAAAAACAGTAATAAGGTCAAAATAAGTTAATGGGCGGACTAATTACAGGACTGAAAACGAAGACCTCAGTTGTGGAAGGAGAGGGCGAGGTGTCTGGGCCCTGGGCTCCTGCTGCCCCATTTCTAATCCAATCCCCACAAAAGAGACGTGTAAAATGCTGCAGGAGTGGAGGCTTAACGCGGAGATCAGGGGTTCGCGTCCCACGACAGGCCGCTGCAGTAATTTCGCAGCACGCTGTGTGCGTGTAAAGATGGGGCTCCCTCTCCACCTCTCAAGCTGATGGTCACCGGGACCAATCCGCTCCCTGTCTGCCCCAGTGAGCGGCAGAAGCTGCCGCTGTTTATTTGCGTGTGAGACATGATAATTTTGGACACCGTGCTGTGCTCACAGCTGCGCTTTTGCGTCGTTTCTCTCGGTCTGCAGCTGGATGTCTGGCGAGTTGCTTGTTTTCTTTCATGTTTTCTTGTCTGTGAGCAGCAGCAGTGTGTCAAGAGCATACCTGAGCGCAAGATGTGTTGCACGAAACCCACCAATCATTTCATTAATAGAATTGAAATCAAAACTGACCAATGAGTGAGGTTTCTGATTATACCAGATTGGTCAATCAGGCACCTATCATGTGTGTGCCACGCCTACGGCCACGCCCACTCGTTTGATTATACCTCTTTGGAGAATTAATTCCCACACTCACAATGATATATCCCCACCCTCCCCCCCACCAGGTAAAGACTCCAAAGAGGTGGTGTCGGGTGGGGAGGAGAAGAGCAGCCTCTCGGACGTGGTGAAGCAGCCAGCCTTCATCGCTGGCATCGGGGGGGCCTGCTGGATTGTGCTCATGGGCTTCAGCACTTGGCTTTACTGGAGGAGGAAGAAGAGGAAAGGCCTGAGTAACTACGCAGGTGAGGTGGACCAAACCCGAAGGAACCGGAACACATGAGTGCGGGACAGGACCCAAACAAACAAGAACATATGGGAACATACCAAACCGCATGGGTGTGGGAAAAGACCCAAACAAACTGAAACATATGAGGGTGGGACAGGATCCAAGTAAACCAAGATGCACAGGTGTGGGTCAGAACCCAAACAATCCCTGATACAAAATGCAAATGCAGGCCATGACTGTCTGTGTGCTACACGCAGACTCTACGCCTGGCTTAATGTACTCCAACACAAAGACAGGCAGGTGCTGGGGTGAAAGGTATAACGTTCACTTCAATAGGCTCTTTAGCCTAACATGCCCAGCAGTGCATTGATTCTGAACTGGAGCAGACCTGACTCCCACCCCAAATCAGGACAAATTGCAATCCCGTGTTTGAGTTAGGAAATGCAATTCTGTGGCCATTACTCAGGAGCCGAGGGTCCTATTGTTACACATGACTGGCTAATTTATTCTTAGCCTTTAAGGGGAGATGTTTGGCAATCTGCTAACAGGTAGTGATTCGCCATAGTGAAGGAATCTCATAGCCGTATGGTGGTTTGCATTACAATCACCGTGTTCTCAACAGGGGATGACGAGGACACAATTATTTATTCATATCTTTGAGACTGTTTCTATATTTACAGGCTTTTTGCTGTCTAGGTGTAGGGACCGACTTATAGAAGGGGATCCTGTTTGCCGAGCTTTCACCCCATGTGTGTCTGTAGCGTAATGAATCATAGGCTTAATCATTTAGAGCCCATGTGCCATGGAACACACATCAGATGTGACAGGACACACCATCAGAGGTCTACATGGGGCAGGACTCAGCACAGACTTATACCATCAGAGGTCTACATGGGGCAGGACACAGCACAGACTTATACCATCAGAGGTCTACATGG
>JAODUD010000014.1:330480-343661 GCA_026784285.1 Stomatorhinus walkeri | reverse complement strand
TCACACTGGTATACTTTGCTGCCCCAGCAGACCTAGTGCTGCTCACCATCACACTGGTATACTTTGCTGCCCCAGCAGACCAAGTGCTGCTCACCATCACACTGGTATACTTTGCTGCCCCAGCAGACCTAGTGCTGCTCACCATCACACTGATATACTTTGCTGCCCCAGCAGACCTAGTGCTGCTCACCATCACACTGCTTGCGCTTGGAATTTTTGCTTCACGTCCAATAGTAGCCATTATTGACTGAGCCCATTGCAATGAACTAGTAATTTTAAATCCAGCAGTCACTTACACTGCATATGATGTTCTGCTTGGAAAATTCATGCTATTGGGCTTCAGTTATTTTTCTGCAACTGTGTTTCACCATGAAGCTGATGTGCCCAAACCCAACATGCTGTGGCATTTTTCCCATTCCTCTAGCACGTTAAATGTGGCTGGTTTATAATAAGTACTGTCAAAAGGAGATGGAACTGAGCATGAATTTTGAGAAGGCAAAGCAGTCAAAGGCTGAGAGGGTGAGGGAGTGAGGGAGAGTGGGGGAGGGAGGCAGAAAGAATGAAAGGCAGGGAAATCGAGGGAGGGAGAGAGAGGCGGAAGGAGAGGGAGGGGGACAGAGAGGAAGGGCAGAGAGAGGGAGAGAGAAGGAGAGGCAGGGAAAGTGAGGGAGGGAGAGAGAGGGGGGTGGAATGGGAGGGAGAGAGGAAGGGAGAGAGAAGGAGAGGCAAGGAGGGAGGAAGAGAGAATGAAAGGCAGGGAAAGTGAGGGAAGGAGAGAGAGGAGGAAGGAAAGGGAGGGAGAGAGGAAGGGAGTGGGAGAGAAGGAGAGGCAGGGAAAGCGAGGGAGAGAGAGGTAAGGAATGGAAGGGAGAGAATGAGAGTAGATAGTAAGACAATCAAGAAAGGGGAGAAAGAGGGAGGGAAATAGCCTGGGATAGGGAGAAGAAGGGAAAGATGGCAAGTGAAATACAGGGAGGAAGAGAGGGAGAGAACGAGGGAAACAGAGCGAGGGAATAAGAGAGAGGGAGAGAGCCGTCGTTTCACAGATTCCTCAATGGTCTTTTTGGCTGACTTCTGTGTGCTGATATGCTCCTTGTTGGCACAGATCATGCAGATGCTCTGCTGGAGCACAATGCATAAACACATGCAATCTGCCTAAAAAGAAACTCACCCAGTGTGTTCCGGCATTCTATGCCATTATGACACAGTGCCAAACACGCTGCTCTGGACCTGGCATTGTGTTTGCGTGTGTATGTATAAGTCTTACACAAACCAGGTGGTAAATGCAGCTAATCTGCTAAATGTAAATGAATGCTGCTGCTGTGGCTGTTATTGTTGTTTTTAAAAAAGATGGCCGCTTTCCTGATTAGATTTACATATTAATTAGTTTTGCCAAAGTGCTAATTGTCAGCTCGTTTGTACTGATGTTAAGAGGGCAACCTTTCTTATTTCTCCCCCCCACAGGGAAAGGTTTCGCACATCACCCACAACCAGGCAGTCCCCCCCTTGTAGATGGCACTATGATGGGATCCCGCAGTCTTGGCCACCAGAGGGCGCCACAGTATACCCTGAAAAACAGAACTGGGCGGCCGGAGTATTGTGGAACTGAGCCACACCGACGGGACATGGGTGCATGCGGTAAGGGCTATAGGGCCGGCTCTGTTATTGGCTGGTCTGGGTTACGTACCGAAGGTATCGATCTGTAGGTCCATTGCTGGTTCCTCACTGCCTGTGTCACCAAAAGGGTGGAGAATTTCTCAACTCAATTCAATTCAGTTTATTTTTATATAGCGCCTTTCACAACAGAGTCACCCCAAGGCACTAGACAGGGGTGTGTGGCAAACCATTATTACATTATTTATACAAAATGGTGGATAAAGGGAAGTTGGAAAGAAAGCGAGATAGAAGAGAACATAGGAGAGGAACCAAAAACTCCTAAGTAGGGAGAAAAAAACCTTTGGGGGCCCATGGCTGCCCAACCCCCCCGGGTGTGCTGACATTATAGAAAACAGTGAGGACAGAGCCTGCTTTAATGTCCGCCAGGTGTGAGCTGTGGTCTCAGTCAGAGTCTGTCAGTGAGACAGGTCTCAGTCAGGGTCTGTGTGAGTAAGCAGATCGTCGGCCGCACCCATGATGTCACAGCTCATAGGACGCAATTTTAACCCAATAACACTGCTAAACTGCACCCCCTTGAGAAACAACCGCAGTGACTTATTTTTTTTTAGTCATATTTGCAAATGATAACTGCAGTTAAGTGGTTATATGTGTAAAGCTGACTCTTGTCCCCTATTTCGCAGATGAAAGTCTTCATCCATTCTGCCCGCCTGGCTTCCTGGGTCCTGCCGGCTCTGTGAGCCGAGGACCCCGCCAACGCGCCGGCCCAGATGCCTTAGGGGCGGGTCTCCAGGGAGCCAATGAGGAGCTTCAGCACTTCCGGGATCTCTGTGAGTCAGCTGTTCCTTTTTAAGTGTTTAACACCAGTGTCCATGAGGAAAGTTTAGTCCATCCATCTGTGCATTGCCCCCTCCACTTGAAAGTCAACTACATTTTTTTGGTCACTTGTGCTCCCACATGTCGTCAGATGCATTACAAGCCCAAGACATTCAAGGCTGAAGCCACAAATGAGCTCCACATGATTTGTTTACCTCAGATGCTTTACTCTGAATTCCATACATCACGACAGTTCTAGTGCTGGGCTGCATTTCCCAGAACCTCCTTATTGATACAATCATCATAACTTCACAGAGAGAGGATTCAATATGTTGACCTTTGGACAGGTTATGTCCCCTGGCTAAGCTTCTGATGCCTCTGCATGCAATGGAGCTTTCTATATTCAAATTAAATTCCTTAACCCTGAATAGAAAATGTTATCTTTCCACTCCACTGACCACTCCAAATGCATACTCTGTGTTGGATGCTTAATTTTGCTATCATTTATGAGTGTACGGTGTCCTGTGATGGACAGGCATCCCATCCAAGGTGTTCTATGCTGCATGGTTAACTTCCACGCTCACCAAGTCTATATTAATTTATGTGAATTGTAAATATTAGCGGCCCCAGCACAGAGCCCTGAGGAACACCGCTGCTTAATAAAGATACCCAGAGGTTATGCCTCTGAAAGCTTTTTTATTTGATATTCATTAGTGCCTGTTTAATACAAATACTGTATCCTGGATACCTTTCTGGAGAACAATGAATATATGTTGCTTTTTGACAATCTCTCTTGTTGTCTGTCCCATAGAGTGGCACCACGGCAAAAAACACCAACCAAATCGTCACTGCCAGGACTTCTTGTTGCAAGAGGGAACTCTGGCAATCAGCTTATTGATGGAACACTGACTGAAGACATGGTGAAGGAGGAAATGAACGACAAGAACTGGGCAGCCCAGTAAAGGGAGGTGTGTGGGAACTGCACATGCCATGTAAAGACGCACGGACACACCACTCACAACATGAACTAAATCTTATTTTTCTGTCCTCCTTGTGGGGACTCCTGGTCCTATTGGGAGAAGTCAATCTGTAAACAAGGGAATTCTGTAAACAAGGAAAACGAAGAGGGGAAAGATCTGCCATTGTCCCTTGAGGACACAAGAGATTTTGTTTCTGTAAATATTTTTTAATTTGTTGTTGCATCGCTATGCAAGCAAGTCTCCCTTTTTTAACACGCGATTTTGTTTCTGAATGGTTATTTGTACTGTGTAACCTGTTGATGGGTCGTGGTGAAACACTCCTGTACTTTATGTTCCTGTTCTTAATTTAATTATGGAAAATTTATTATTATCATAATTATTATGAACAACACGATGGATCAATGTCGTTATTTTGCACGATTGTTTTTTGGTGATAAGCACAAACAGCCCACGGACACGAGGAAGCTGAGGGCCATTTGAAGAGGAAGAGTAAGACTGAGAGATGCATGCCAGAGGACCTCCATGAGGTAAAACGTGATGGCAGGAATTGACCTCCGGGGGGCAGAAGGAGGAGGTGCTGGTGACTCCCATCATCTAGAAGTGGGGAAGAAATGCCTACAGTGATTGTTTTGGTTGTGGGGGGAGGGGTGATTTTTTTTCACAGCTGCTTATTATACAGACGCCTGAACGAGAGATTTAATCTGTACTTAAAGGAAATATGCTGGTGAACAGGGGTGATTCTAGGATTTTTAAGGGGTGCATTATTCATATAGTGGGGAAAACCTCATCATTAGCCAATAACATGGTTTAAATTGATGAGTGACAGAGGAGGCTGCATTCCAGGGGCCAATCAGCTTTCAGCTTGGGCCAAGTGGCACCGCCGCTTTACACGCCCTATTGGTGAAGCACTTTTAAGTGAGTTCACATAGAGATAAACGTGTGAGAGACGTGTATGGTGACGAAGGGAAGATGCTTTGACTGTTTGGCCGAGGAAGAAAAGGAATCATGTTGATGGGGGGGGGGCACACTGGTCTCCTAAATTGTAACCATGGCAATACATTTAAAAATATGAAAAATCCAGGCTTGTTATCAGATAGTCAGGAATGAGTCGCATTGTTGTTCTGGTGATGGGAGGATGGGGGGGTGCTGAGGTGTTCCTCCCACCGGTGGACCAGGGGAGTGGCAGGTGCATCCAGGTGGAACTGGTCTCCTCACGTGTATCAAACCCAGCCTGAACTTCACCGCCTCACTGTAAGCTTGTACCTTTATATTTGTGTTTACCCCCCTCCCCTTTCCCACTGCCTGACCCACCCCCCCATGCCATGTCCTGCCTCGGGAGATACAGGCAATTGCAGTATGAACATTTTTCAACCTACAATGCAAATAAACATATGTGTGAAACCCAACATGACCATCCGTCTCTGTGGCATGGCTTCGAATCGCGGACTCCGCCCCTCAAGCTCAGCGAGGGCCACTCATGACGCTCCCTGCTGAATGGTACCGGCCACAGCCCATGCTTCCTAGTCCTGATTGGCCGCCCATACGGTCCCTGTCACATCCCATCATCCAGACTAGAAATTATATCAGTGTTCCATGCTGTTCTGCCCAGAATGATCCACGGAGACAAATAGAGGCAACCAGGTTTAGGGATTAAGCAAGGGGGAGTCGTGAGCCGTGTCCAAGTCGTTGCCAGAAACCAGAAGCCAGAAACCAAAACGTGATCCTATACTGTCATCGAGAGAAGGGATGCTGAGGGTCGAGAAGCCAGAGGGTCAAGCCGGAGACACGGAGGACAAACACTGGGAAATTCAAGAGGGGTTTCACGGGGAGGACGGGCGGGCAGGAGTGCAGGCGGGAGCTGGGGAAGGAGCGGGCAGTGCCAGGAAAACAGAACGCAACTAGGGAGACAATGAAAGGTTAGAGCAGTCAGTATGTGCATAGCGACAATACCTGTCACCCAGCTAATGTCAGTGCGAGGCTTAAGTGTGGTGGTTTCCATTGGTTTCCAGCGATTGTTACCAATCACGTCAGGTGGGCGTGACACATGCACTCCTCTGTTAGTGGACGGATTCAACCGGAAAGATGGTGGCCATCAGCACTACATCGTTTGTCTGACTCCAGCCGTTTAAATGTGACGCGTGAGCAGATGCCGGCCACTTTTAAACCTCAGGGCAGGGCAATGTTTGTTTTCTGGGTGATGCTTATTGCTAATTAGTCCTTGAGTGAATTTACAGCTCAGTTTAATGTGAATGCATTCAGCGTAGTCTAGAATGTGGACCTGTAATACACACACACACACACACACACACACACTCACACACACAGTCCATGTATTCCTATCTTTATGGGGACTCTTCCCTCATTCCTGTAGCATAACCCTAATCCGAACAATGATAACCTTAATCCCTACCCAGCTCTAACCTGAACCATAATACAAGACTTTTGGCATTTCTAGTTTTTTGATTGCGTTCACAGATCTATGTTGGGACCTAAGAAATTTCTAAATATTATAATTATTAATATAATATAATATAAACATAAACCACACACATGCATATGTAATTACCTGGCAGATAGATTTATCCAGACTCGTTTACAATGCTCACAATATGTACTTATAATCCTTCAAGCTGATATCCAGATAACTGAAACCATAACTACAGTGTGTCCCTGCAGTGTGAAGATTCAGCCCTGGTCTGAACCATTGCATCCCCGTGGTTACATTGTGGCAAAGCAGGCAGCCAGCAGTATTATTATCTACAAGAAAGATTAATACTGGGTTGTATAATATTGTGCAATTTGAGAAAAGTATCAAATCTGAGCTGGATAGCTCTCCCGTACTACAACGATCAGCTGATCTAATGTGTAATATTATCTATGGATGACATCGCGCTCCCCTTTAATTAATTAAAGGGGAGGGGCTAATTAATTGGGGAGGATTTTTCTGAGTTGAATAATGTGCTGATAATGGTTTTTAAAGGGACTCTCCTGAGTCTTCATCACCTCCTAGTCACTCTGTCCTTGCCCAGTGTGACCTCGTTAATGAGGAACCGCCCTGAGAAACAGGGCGTGGCACATCTGAATTAATTACCCCATTAATTGGATGTGCCGTATGTGCGCCTGATAGGGGTTTGGACACGAGCCTTCCAGATGTTGTGACATTAACCTTTTGGACTGAGATACTTAGAGAAAAAGCAGAGTGTGAGGCTGGGAACTAAGATTTCTGCTTCATTTTTCACCACAACTGTGGTTTTTTTTTCAATATGACGTGACATTACCCTCCGTCTATAGCAGCCAATAGGGAATTAGACACACCCTTAAATAACTGTCATTTTCTTATCCGTAGCTTCTGATTGGGCCCCTAGTAATTGCCTACCTAGTAATTGCAATCCAATCCCCAACCCTGTGATTGACAGGTTTTCAACCAGGCACTTGACTTTGGTGAAAAGCGCAGCTGTCTAGCAAGGACTCTTTTTGTGTCCATTTGGCAAAATAAATAATAAATAAACAAAGCGGAAACTTCAAGTGTGAAAGATCAGATGGGGAAAAAAGGACCAAGCAGATGGGTAAAACTGCACACTGTGCAGACACTCGCATGGGGGTGTGTGGGGACTCCGCCCAAGTACACATGCATTTAACTGTCGCTCTCAGGCCGTTTTTGTCCTGCGTGCTTGCATAGCGATTAGACTCTGCCTGCATCCTGGGGAAAATTAGCAGCCCCCCACTCTTAGCACCATGAGCGGGGTGTGGAAATCCTTCCAGATAACCCTTATCCAGCTGCAGCTTTAGTTAGTATCACAGTGGAGCTTAATTACTGTTATTTAAAAGAGTAGGCAAGGCTCAAGGGATTCTGGGAGTCACAGTGAGCTCCTCCGATGGTTTAGCAGATGCAAAAAAACTGACATAAGTTCCCTGCACACCTCAGGGCCACAACACAGAACAAAGGATAAGTGGAAGACAATTGTTTTTTTTCTTTTGTAGTTTTAGTTCATGATAAATTGCTTCCCTGGTTAAGCACTTACAATCCTATGCATCGGAGAATGTAATTGCCTTTATGTTGTAGTTAGTCGTAAAGGTTCTTAAACCAGCATTAACAAAAGGTTAATGATGGAACTTTGCTGGGAATCTCGTGCAGCTGCCTAAGACTATGGCACGGCACCCACCCAGGACACAAAGATGCAGTCGGAAGTGAAAGCCTGCATGGGGGAGAGTGACAGCCATTCCTGGGGGGTGAGAAGCTGGAGATAGCAGAGACAGAAAGGGATGTGGCACATTAGGGCTGATTTCTCCTGTTTTTCTTGTGCTTAATTGAGTCGGGAGACAGAGAGGCACCACTAGCAGGCGGCCTGGTGCTCGGACGCAGCGTTTAATCGCGGCGGAATGCAGTGGCAGTGAAGCGTGCTAGGAAATGTTTAATCTTCCCGAGCTGCCGTTTAATTGTGTGGCTTGTCGAGAAGGGGAATCGTAGGGGTGGGGAGCTATCTGGCAGCCATGTCCTATTATACCATGGCTTCAAAATGATTTTGGGGGGTGGGATAGTAATTAGAGGGGGAAACAAACAAACAGTCAGCATGACGAGGACGTTGTCAAATTATTTCAGGTTGTTACAAACCTTCAGGGACGCAATAAAAAATGGGGGTGGAGCTGGATCAGGAAGCTGAGAGTGAATCGAGTGAAGAGCTGCGGTCGCTGAGAAGCTAACAGGCCGCGCTCTCTAACAGGCTGCACTCTCTAACAAACAGGCCGCGCTCTCTAACAGGCTGCACTCTCTAACAGGCCGCGCTCTCTAAAAAACAGGCCGCGCTCTGAAACAGGCCGCGCTCTGAAACAGGCCGCACTCTCTAACAGGCCGCACTCTCTAACAGGCCGCACTCTCTAACAGTGATGAGCTGCGGTGGCTGAGAAGCTCTAACAGGCCTTTCTCATTGTTGCAGGGGGGTAATTTCTACTGTTTATTCCTCTTTTATTATTATTATTATTATTATTATTATTAATAGTCTTTTTCTTATCTGTTTTTATATATTATTATATTTTTAATTCTGGGATATTTCTGTGGCTAGCTCCTATGTCAAGTGAGGCCAAGACAGTTATTATAATAATAATAATAATTATTATTATTATTATTATTACTGTTGTTGTTGTGTTGGTATTCTTTGTTGTGCATTTATCCAGAATGAAAGCTAATGACATTTTTGCCCATTTGTACAGTGGAGAGCTAGGACATCCTGATCCTGGAGTGCTGCTATCCAGCAGGTCTTCTATCCTTCCTGATGAGTTCCTATCTGCCTAAGATCAGGTGTGGTTAATCAGAGACCAGGTAGGATGGAAAACCTGCAGGACACCAGCACCCCAGGATCAGGGCTGGTATAGCTGTATGTTCTGTTGTAGAGTCAATAACTTATTCAACTTCACATGTTCAGTCACTACACCACTTTCTAGCGATCTGGAAAACGGCTGGCCTTCTGCTCAAAAAGGCAGCTGGTCCAATGCTGGAGTTCGCTGGAAGGTATGAAACTCAAGGAGCTTCAAGAAGACAATGCTGGGCAGCAAGACTGAGCCAGATGCCGATGGGTAAAGTTTGTATAACTCCCATGGTCCCACGTTGACAAGATAACAGCGAGAGATAAACGTGGAGGATGTATGTTTGGTAGTCGGTGCCTGTTTTTCATTTAATTTTGTATTAACAGTATGTCTGCATTGTGGAGCAGGAACTCGGCAACATTAACTCTGTCCTGCCAGCCTGCCTGCTGTCATACTGTGTATAGAGAGACCAAGTAGAGTGGTCAACCAGGTTACGGATTAGCCAGTACTAACCAGTCCACATTTGCTCCAAGTTTCCCTGGACTTGACCACACAGGTGCTTGTAGGAAGCTTCCAGGGCACGGACATCTGTGCAGCACAGCCGGCGGGCAGCGGGCACGGCAGCCACATACCTTGGCACAGTGCCGCTGCCCGCCGCACGCGCTCAAAGTCACAGCCAGTCAAAGTGAAAGAGAGGCGCTCACACACAAGCCGCTCGCACGGTGTCTAATTTGCTGCCTAATGGCCTGACACCCCCACAGATGTGAGTGGATGGGGCTAACACTGAACTCGGCTTTGATTGGGTGACAGCGAGTGACGGGCACCCACACGTTGCCCTGGCTACGCGGCGGTCCCGTATGGCGGCTGGCGCCGTACCGTCGCTCCGGTAATTAACTCCGATGGGGTCGGTAGGAGGTTAATTAAGCAGCGCATCTCCCAGAAGCCCTGGAGGGGTTTAGCGTCAGAGCCCGTGTTGCTTTCCAGCATGGATTCGCTCTCGGCCAGTCGTCCGCTGTCTCAGCGAACAGGTAGATGGCCAAGAAACGTAGACAGACGCCAAACGCCTGACCGGCTCTCAGTCACAGGAAGAGATGTCATGTGGAAACGGTAGCTTATGTGCCAGTCAGTCACTTGGCACTCTGTGACTGTCAGTCAGTACAACTCCTGGACACAACACACGACTCAATAAAGGGGACACGGGGATGGGGCGTTGACGGTATCTGAGGACATTTTAATAAATAATGTGGAAAAGAAATGACATGTTTTCAGAGTTGGTTAATCTCAGAGTGTAAAAGGTTGGGCAAGCGGTAAACAGTTTGCCCTTCAGTCATGGTGAAAACCAAACGACGACATCAACTCAGGCTTCTCCTCTTGTGTCCAATTCTTCGGCGGAGAACAAAAACGGAAGAGGACCCCGCTAACATGACATCAGGGTGGCAGGATGACCGAATGCGTGAGCATACAACCCATAGCTAAGCGATCTCTCCCGTCCTGCTGGGTGTCTTTGAAACTGCCTGCTGTATTCCTGCAGGGCGTCGGCAGTGATGTCACAGCATAGGTCAGATGCTAATTACGGTCCTGAGTTCCTCTTCTTTTGTTGCCGTAGTTACCTGTGGGACTCAAGTGTTCTGAAGTTTCCATCCTGGTTTGACAGTGTCAATGGGAACAGTAACGCCACAACAATAGTTTTGGACCTCTTCAGAACCATTGGTGCTGCATGAAATCAGACCCACAGGATGGCAAGCTGCTCTGGATGAGCCCTCAGACACCATCCGGCAAGTCCATCTCCAAAAACGAACGAATCATTAATCACAAACAACAAGACTCTTGTCTTCGCTGCATTCCTCCAGTAAAAACCATGTCTAATGGATAAAATGCTTTCAAATAAATCTTAGTGATTGTGCTTTTACAACCAAAGACAAATGACAAACACTGATGACATCGACATTAAAAAACAGTGCATTCCAAAAAAAACACACAGAGAAACAAAAAAAATGCCTAAACATATTCTCTCCAACGGTTGCATTTTATGTGATAAAAACGAACAATTGAAAACAGGTTGAGAAAGACACCAATTATGAAAGAATGATTGTTTCAAACAACAATGCAGACGACACGCTGGAGCAGGTAATTAAATCCCACTGCTGGACCTGGCAGCCACACATCTGCTGGCGGCTGGTGATGCTACAGGATCATCCCGCTCAGAAGTGCATTGTGGGGGAAAATGTGACATCCCCACACCACGAGGAAGAAGTGCTGGGGGGGGGGGGGTTTCAAAGCACCGTTTAGAATAGAAAACTGAAAAAGAGGACTTAAAAATGAAAAGCAGATTATTCGTGTTGTAAAGGAACTTCTACACAAGTCATTACGGGAATGTAGAGGGCCAGCGTTTGTCATGGAATGATAGCCTTTGGGGGGGGCAAGGTACCCCCGTTTAGTGTGGAAATCATTCTGTCCCATCTGCTCTTCAACTCTCCATTATCTGTGGACAAAATCAGCATGGGAAACAAATTAAAAAACAGAAATATTTGATTATTTTTTTGATAAAAATAAGATAAAGTAATTAAAAGGCTAATGTCTGTGACCCGGCGTGCAGGATGAAGCCCACCTGCGGGTCCCCCTCCTGCTGCTGAAAGGCCCCCACGTGGGTGAGTCCCAGATCTGTGGGGTTCCTGCGCCCCCCTGCGGGCCCCTCGCCCCGGCGCCGGCTCCCGGAACCACGTGATGACATGGAGCTGGAGGAACTGGGCTCTCGCTCTCGCGCCCCGGCTGCCGGCGGGAAGGAGGGCCGGTTATAGGGAGGGATGTCCTCCACGCCTGAGGGGGAAACAGTTACACACGCGGTACATCATGTATGTTGCTCATTAGCAACCGAAACACACAGATGCAGGTGTCATGAGAAGCATATGGGGATGCAAGGGGTCCAATGGTCAATCCTCTCGATCTTGGGATTTGAACCAACAACCACGGCATCCTAACTCGCTAAGCCACATTCTTCCATTTACACACTAAAGTTCTCCCTCAGAAATGAAATATACCTCGAGCCCACAGGTCACACGAAGAAGACTAGCGGGTGGCTACCTGGCTGTGGGCGTGGCTGACTGCTGGCCCCACCCTCCTGGCTGTTGGATCTACCCCCTCGTGAAGTCCTGTGTCTCTCCGGCACCTCCCCAGTCCTGCCTGCAGTTGCTCTTTTGTCCCTGTCTGTGCAGCCGGGCAGCCTGGGGGGGCAGCTGGGGGGGCAGCTGGGGGAGCCCGAGAGAGCTGCTGCTGAGGGGGCCACCGAGGACGTATCTGTAGAAGGGGAGTGATGTCAGAGTGGCCCGGGGCGTCACGCAGGTGCTGACACAGCAACTGACCAGCAGGGGGAGCCGGGGCGGAAGAGAGAGACACACAGTGCCCACACGATGGCTGCTGGTGCGAGACCGCAAGCGAGGAAGAGGAATGTAGAACAAGGGCAGGACCACAGGTATACTGGCCCACCTGAAAGCTGATTGGTCCTCTCCCTTCTCATTCACTGATTCAAAACATGTCATTGGCTAATGATAAAGTCGGCCCCTCTGTATGAATTATGGCTCCTCCCCCACCTTAAAAATCCCATTAGAGCCCTAAAATGTCACTAAAACCCTATAATCACTCCTAATATAGCAACACACAAGCAGACCTGCTGCTAAAGCTGAATCAGTCATATGAAGAAGGAAGGCAATATTGGTTAGGGTTATAAACACAACTGGAAGTTAAAACCATTGCCAGCCAAACCAAAATGCTTACTTATTTAAATTAATATCCAGTTGTGTAAATGGGTAAATATTTTCGATACTAGGATGGGTAAATATCTGCGATATAGTAAGACACGTGGGTGCAGGGAGAGAGGCTAGGTGCCTGCACCGTCTGCGTAGACCTCCCCGGGCTGCTGAGCCGCCTGCTGCTGTGGCTGCTTCTGCCTCCGCAGTGGACGTTTCTGCGCAATGCCGGCGCTCATGCTGCTGTCGGTGGACACAGGGCTGCAGGGACGGTGGGCTGGGGGACACATGTTGAATTTCTGACCTGGGGGGGGGGGGGGTGTGGACAATCCGGGGGTATAATCTGAGTTGGTGGCTTTAAGTTACAGCCTTTCATTAGGCTAATTAATAAAGTAAGAAAGAAGGAATGAAGCACACAAGACAAGAAGCGTAAATCTTAAGTCTTTGGACAGAATAGGGATGCTTTATTCATTTCTGTGGGTGAAATTCTCTACCTGCCTACCTGGGGGGTTACAGTGCTGGGCCGGCCAGCATGCAGTGCCCCTGGAGCTGGGGGGGTTACAGTGCAGGGCCGGCCAGCATGCAGTGCGCCTAGAGCTGCGGGGGGTTACAGTGCAGGGCTGGCCAGCATGCAGTGCCCCCGGAGCTGGGGGGGTTACAGTGCAGGGCCGGCCAGCATGCAGTGCCCCCGGAGCTGGGGGGGTTACAGTGCAGGGCCGGCCAGCAT
>JAODUD010000014.1:310954-320973 GCA_026784285.1 Stomatorhinus walkeri | reverse complement strand
TGTGTATATCAGTGTGTGGTTGATTGTATTGATGTGAGACACTGTCAGTGTGTATATCAGTGTGTGGCTGATTGTATTGATGTGAGACACTGTCAGTGTGTATATCAGTGTGTGGTTGATTGTATTGATGTGAGACACTGTCAGTGTGTATATCAGTGTGTGGCTGATTGTATTGATGTGAGACACTGTCACTGTGTATATCAGTGTGTGGCTGATTGTATTGATGTGAGACACTGTCAGTGTGTATATCAGTGTGTGACTGATTGTATTGATGTGAGACACTGTCAGTGTGTAGATCAGTGTGTGGCTGATTGTGTTGATGTGAGACACTGTCAGTGTGTATATCAGTGTGTGGTTGATTGTGCTGTTGTGAAACACTGTCACTGTGTATATCAGTGTGTGGCTGATTGTGTTGCTGTGAGACACTGTCAGTGTGTAGATCAGTGTGTGGCTGATTGTGTTGCTGTGAGACACTGTCAGTGTGTAGATCAGTGTGTGGTTGATTGTATTGATGTGAGACACTGTCAGTGTGTAGATCAGTGTGTGGCTGATTGTGTTGCTGTGAGACACTGTCAGTGTGTATATCAGTGTGTGGTTGATTGTATTGATGTGAGACACTGTCAGTGTGTATATCAGTGTGTGGTTGATTGTGCTGTTGTGAAACACTGTCACTGTGTATATCAGTGTGTGGCTGATTGTGTTGCTGTGAGACACTGTCAGTGTGTATATCAGTGTGTGGTTGATTGTGTTGCTGTGAAACACTGTCACTGTGTATATCAGTGTGTGGCTGATTGTGTTGATGTGAGACACTGTCAGTGTATAGATCAGTGTGTGGTTGATTGTGCTGTTGTGAGACACTGTCAGTGTATAGATCAGTGTGTGGCTGATTGTGTTGCTGTGAGACACTGTCAGTGTGTAGATCAGTGTGTGACTGATTGTGTTGCTGTGAAACGCTGTCAGTGTGTAGATCAGTGTGTGACTGATTGTGTTGCTGTGAAACGCTGTCAGTGTGTAGATCAGTGTGTGTGGGTCACACCCCTGTCCCCATCACCTTACTCACCCAGCTGGAAGAAGGTGATGTCACTCTTCACACCCGGGCCAGCCCCGGTGCTTGCAGCCACCTCCACACTGTAACGCACTCCGGGGGCCAGGCTGGGAATGACCACCGAGAAGGTGGATCCATCCACGGTGCGATTTATGTGGTATCGGCTCTCATTACCCAGGCACCAGATCTGTAGAATCGTGAGAGATGCGTGGGCAAGTGGTGTGAGAGCAGGAATGATGCATTGTGAAAGGCCACACAGACAGAACTATCCCCAGAGACCCTGAGCTCTCACCCAGGGCGACATATACTGCAACCAGTCAGAGATGGACAGATACAACAACCAATCAGAGATGGACAGATACAACAACCAATCAGAGATGGACAGTTACAGCATCCAGTCAGAGATGTCCACTGTAAGACAGCCCGTTCTAGAAAAGGAATCTGATACTCTGTAATTGAGTCCAGCTCCTTGAACCCTCAACTACCGAGTTCCAGGTTCTGTCCTTCCACTGACATTACATGGAATATGGCCCAAAAAAAGCTTTGCAACTCTTCACTGTAATAACAAGGTCTGACCAGCAGAGGGCGATACATAACAACACATAGACTGTTCATTCCCATCCCCTCTGCCTGTGTCATTGCACAGCAAGCATCTTCAGCTTTTAATAACTTTATGTAACTCGTTCATGCGCCAGGTCGCGCTGGGGGCACTTGGTAAATACGGCTGCAACATCCCATGTTCACCGGAAAACAGGAACCATGACCCTCAAGGTAGTGAGGTCCCAGGATTTCCTTCCAAGCTAAGAACAGCCTTAGGGACATTTTGGACAAGGTTCTGTGCAAATGAGCCCCATCTCTGTGCCCCCCCCCCAGTGGTCCCAATACTATGGATGGGCCTAGTCTGTCACTTTCATTGTTCTTACCTTGTACTCCTGGACTACTCCATTCTGCTCTTCTTCGGGAGGCGGTTGCCAGGCAACCAGAATGGCGGTCCCATTGTCGTCGCTCTTTTTTACAGTGACATCGCGGGGGGCTGCACTGGGGGCTGGGGAAGGTGGGGTGGGTGGGGACTCGTGTCAGTACACATTGTTTATTTTAACACCCTTTTCATACTGTTCACAACAAATACTCTTCTTCACCCCAGGTCCCATGGGGAAAACTGCCCCCCCCTTCCCCCCCACACACCCATCAATGCCCTGCCTGCAGAAACCACATCACCCAGCCGTGACCGCAAATGCCGAAATGAAGATCCTCTCATGCCGGCCTCGCCGCTGTCTCCCTGATGCGCCGTTTGTACACCCCTAGAAGGATATTACTCCTCGTCTAACAGGGGGTCAGGAAATCATTTCTAGTGGAGTGTGATTTTTCCTCCCTGTTTTCCCCCCAGGAAAATCTATTTTAAAGCACTCAGGGACAGATTGTTAGTGAAGACGTGTAATATTAAATACTGCCCTACGGATGCTATAGGTAGCTCTGCTCACATGGGGCGACAAATAAACAGGCGTCATGCTACCGTCTCCCGCAGCCCCGCAATGCCATAACTAACAGAACGGCCTGGCAGTATTTTTAATTTGCAGTAAATGCCTGTTTTACACAACAGGAAATCGGGCCGGCTGCTCTGTGCCGTTAATGGCTCAGGGAGATTAAATTTAATGCGTTAAAATCGAGCATGTAAGCGGTGGCTTTTACAGGGTCAGTGAGCTCTCATGTCTGCCCGACTCTACATCTTCTCCTGTTGCTTTGTGTTTCTCTATCACACCAGCACACACACACAGACACACACAGACACACACACACACACACGCATAACGCAAGCACTCATACTGCAGAGCCCTGGGTCGCTCCCAAACCACTTCCCTGCACATTCCCAGAACTACACATGGAACCAACCGCACCCTCAAGGGAACTGGCGAGCTGTGAGCTGTTTTCTGGTCATGCTTTTAGGCCAAGTACACCTTCCTACAACAGTGTACGCTCCCCTACATTTGTACCAAAGCAGCCTTATAATCTCTTTGTTTGTTGTAGGGCTTTTATTGTATTTTCCCTTACTTATGCTGTATAGTCACAATGCAACAGGTAATTAGAACCCACTGTTTCCTTTAATAGACAGCAGCTATAGAATGCTTCAACCAATCGGGCATCAGCTAGTATGGCCTTGCCCCGGCTCACCTTCTTCCAACGTGCGGGCCACCTTGACCCCACTGTCAGGGCCCTGGAACTCGTCGAAGAAGGGCCGCACCTTGAACTCATAGGTGGCCCCCTTCCGGAGCTGGGGCACCACAGCGGCATCCTCGGCAGGGGAGCGAACCTCCAACATGCCCCACTGTCCCAGAGTCTGCCCCGCATCTGTAAAGGGCCGGTACATCACCTTATAGCCCTGGACGTAATGAGACTGCTGCTCCACCTGGTGGCAGGGGTAAAAAATTATGAGTCAGTGACATCATGACTGAAGAACCGGTGCTGTTATAGATGTTGGGTGGATGCAAAAAGAAAAAAGGAAGGAAGTAAGGAAAATGAGAGAAACAGAATGATGGAGAGGGAGGAAAGGGAGAAACAGATATGCAGGGACAGGTTAGGATGAGGTTCCCAGTTTAACCAGGGCACGAACTTTCAATGCCAGTGGATTTGTAATATCAGCACTATACAGTACTCACTGTCCACTGCACCCTGACAGAGGAGGAGGAGAGAACGGTGGGATTGTGTAAGTGCACCACCACGTCACTCAGGGCCTTCTGGATCTGCCGGTGGTCTACACCCTCGGCAGTGGGTGGGATTTCTGTGCAACAAGATCATTCGTCAGCATCACTGTCAATCATCTGCTTACTGGCTGAGGCCATACACAGCAGGGGTGAATCTCAATACCAGGAACACAAAGATCATACTTGTGGTCTTGGCAGGAGCCGTCGTGCTAACTCGCCCTCCGAAAATGAACTTGGCGCACAATGAATCATGGGATTGGTCTCGCTCGGCGAGGATGCATCTAATGTAACCTTGACATTTGGGGCGGAGCAAGAACAACATTCAGGGAATTTTACTGTCATCTGTACTTGTGTTCTTACTCTTAGAACTGGTCTTTGGCAATGGAAGATGACGTAACATGGGAACACAAGAACACAAGTACAATCAAGTATGCATATTGAGATTCACCCCTTGTAAATGCATTAAAGACCCTTGTGTATGCATGGTGACTCAGGCACCCACCCTGGGTCCTGACGGCCTCGCTAACGGGGCTGGGGTCACTCAGTCCATAGGCATTGGCCGCCCGCACCAGAAAGAGGTAGATGGCTCCAGGCCTCAGACCCCGCAGGACGAAGCTTTCCGTCTTCACATGCTCCGCCATGGTCAACCAGCTGCTTCCAGAGGCGTGACTGGATGTTGAAAGGGGCGGAAGTCACATGAGGTGTCATGTGATCAGAGTGGGGCAGCACGGATGGCAGGAGGGACAAAAACAACTAACGATGATGAAACTGGCTGTGAAATGCGAGAGACTTGCTGTTCGCTCACCTGAAGGCCTCGATGATGTAGGAGGTGGGCGTGGCTCCAGCGTTAGGGTTGGGCTTCCAGGCCAAGGTGACAGAGGTGCGGCTGACATCAGTCACCTCGGGTTTGGACGGGGAGCTGGGGATCAGATTTGGGTCTGTGGGCCGGGCGGGGTGCACCGCGACCCCAAACTCTGAGGCCAAGGAGGAGGAAGTGGAGGAAGAGAGAGGAACTTACTAGCATGTCTCAAAAACAATAACAGGAGTGCAACTGGAGATGTATGGGAAAAGGGTCCAAGCTTTTACTAGCAAGCTTTTACTAGGGGGGTCTGATTTTGATGAAAGTGAATAAGAACACACAATTTAAACCAATGTGTCTATTTATCTGGGGGGAGATTAAAGTCCCATTAAAACAGTCCTAACAATGCCCATGAACACAAACATTATGGTTATACTGTTACTCACATGCCGCACTATGACAGTGGCAGGGAGTGTGTGCAGCCATGCGTTTCTGAGTGTGCACGCATGTGCATGAGTGTTCATGTGTTAATATACATAGTCAGTATATGAGTATACATAGTGAGTATAAACAGTGAGTACACACAGTGAGTATATGAGAATAAACAGTGACTATACACAGTGAGTATACATAGTGAGTATATGAGTATACACAGTGAGTATATATAGTGAGCATACACAGTGAGTGTACACAGTGAATATATTATATACAGTGAGTATACATAGTGGGTATACACAGTGAGTTTACATAGTGACTATACACAGTGAGTATACGTAGTGAGTATATATAGTGAGCATACACAGTGAGTATATACAGTGAGTATACATAGTGGGTATACACAGTGAGTATATACAGTGAGTATACATAGTGACTATACACAGTGAGTGTACATAGTGACTATACACAGTGAGTATACATAGCGACTATACACAGTGAGTATACATAGTGAGTATATGAGTATACACAGTGATTATATATAGTGAGCATACACAGTGAGTGTACACAGTGAGTGTACACAGTGAGTATAAGAGTTCACACAGTGAGTATATACAGTGAGTATACATAGTGGGTATACACAATGAGTATACACAGTGAGTGTACATAGTGACTATACACAGTGAGTGTACATAGTGAGTATACATAGTGACTATACACAGTGAGTATACATAGTGAGTATATGAGTATTCACAGTGAGTATACATAGTGACTATACACAGTGAGTGTACACAGTGAGTATAAGAGTTTACACAGTGAGTATATATAGTGAGTATACATAGTGGGCATACACAGTGAGTATACATGGCTTGTATGCAAAATGAGTACACAAATATACACAGTGAATACACACAGGGAGTATAGTGACATCGGACTCACCTTGAACCTCCAGGAACGCCTTCCAAATGGCTTCCCCACTCGGGTTGGACGCAATGCAGGTGTATGTTCCTGTGTCCCCCAGCTGTAATAATCACAATTAATTTAGGAGATGCTTTTATCCAAAGTGATGTGTAATTCAGAAAGTTGGGTCAGACAGCTCCTGGAGTAATGAGGAGTTAAGGGTCTTGCTGAATGGCCCAGTAGTAAAACCACTCTTGTGACCCTGGCAAGGGATTTGAACCAGCAACCTTCCGATTACAGGCACAGCCACAATGGTCGACGCTGCAGTACCTTGGCATAGCGGATCTGCAGCGCCCCCGTGTCCAGCTGCTTGAGCCGCGAGTCGGAAGCGGAGACTGGTGTCCCATCCTTCTTCCACAGGATGCTGGGGACAGGGGAGCCAGAGGCCTCGCAGGACAGCAGCGCCATCCCGTCCACTGGCACCGTCTGGTTCACCGGGCCCTGTCGGATCACCGGGGGCAGCCGGTCGGACACTGCTGGGCGTGAGAGAGCCAGGCACCCGTTAGTCATCTACCGTCGTTAAGATCATTGTTATTATTCAAATTTAATTTTTTTATTTTACAGAGAAGAAAAGCGGGGAATAGAACGCGAGTAGTCAGGGAGGTCAGGGAAGGAGTGCGGGGGAGATGTGCATCCACCTGGGGTGATACTCTGCTCCTATGAGGACAGAAGGAGGTGAAGAAGACGGTGAGATCGACACAGAGACAGAATGAATGACAGAGGAGGGAGAAATGACAGCATCGCTAAAGGGAGGAGAGGAAGAGTGAGCGTCCATACTGGTAATCTGGCAAAGTGTCTGTCTGCACTGCTAACGGAAAAATGCAGAATCAGACTGGTCACAACTGGAAGCAATTTCCCAATCATTCAGTGGGAGGATCAGCCCCCCCCCCACCCCCACCCTTACATGTTTCATCTTCCTGAGCTGAGGAACTCAGGATGAAATCAAATATTCATCATAACAAAAACACCATGAACATGCCTGCAGGCAGGGTGATGGGGGAGTTGTGTGTGTGGCACGGAGGGAAATAAAGTCACATGGGCAGCGGAACCTTCCGGACCGGAAGCTGAGCACCAGTGCAGGCCTTTACGCCTTATTTACATCAGCGTAATTAGAGACACATCAGAGGGCGGGGCGTCCATTACGGCTCCATTAGAGCCCGGCTTCATGTGAGGAGCTCCGCCCCCTGCTACACGTTTGCAGTTCCTGCTCCCTTTGTGCTCAGCCGCTCACGCTTGAGGGGCTCCTGCGCTATAATTACCTCACAGGCCCAGGAGGCGAATTCAGCGGACGGATCCCAGTTTTAATAACTGTTATTGGTGGCCTCCTCACCTCTGCAGCTTCCCGACGCACCCCCCCCAGAGTACAAAGCCCCCTCTCATATGGACAAACCTCATAGAGAAGGCCGCAGCCCTGTTGAGCTGAGCTGATACTGAAACCAGGAGGCAATATGGTGGGGGCGGGGGGGCTTGGTGGGGATCAGGAACTTTCAATTACTGCCGCTTCGTACTCCAGTGATTTCACAAAGGATTAGTTGGTGTAAAGCGTGCGAAAGAAACACATTCCCCTTTAGCCGCTTAAACAGCATGATAATGCAATAAAAAAGACAATTTTCCACCTATTTATACATGCGGGCATCACAACTCAAAGGAGTAACCGCCCAGCCCCTTCCGGGACCGGCAATCCTCAGCTTGTGAGTCATTAACCACAACGCCCCCTGCTGGCGGGGCTTCGCTGACATCATCAGCCAGTGGTGCGCAGTGGAGACTGGCTTCCTCACCGTCGGTGACCTCCAGCAGGGCCTTGGTGATTACACTGCCGGCCACGTTGAGGGCCTGGCAGCTGTAGAAGCCGCTGTCCGTGTGCTGCACGTCTGCGATGGTCAGGTCACCCGTCTGTGACACAGACACGCGGCTAGAAGGCTGCGGGGGCTGGTAGGTGAACAGCAGGTTCTTGAAGAAAATGAAGGGAAAAAGAGCCTGGGGTGAGCAAGGAACTGTGAGTAAAGTAGGATTTAAATAGTTCCTATTTATACGGCAAAACTTATAATCAGAAATGTGTCAAAAACAAGACTAGACAGGCTGGCATACAATGACACCCACGCCCTCCCTGTGCCACAGAGCAGTCCAGCACTCACCTGGCTGCCTTCTCTCTGCCAGAAGATGGCAGGCTGGGGGTTTCCCAAGGCTTCACACTGGAAGGTCACTCTCCGGCCAACTTGCACCACTTGGTTCCGGGGTCTCACCCCAAAGACGGGGGGCACTAGGGGCAGGAGCAGCTAGAGGTTAGCCAAAGTCAGAAAGGCCGACACGAGGTCAAAACAACGTGATGTGGCCCGCTGCTAAGTGTGGTAGCTGGTTAGCTAGCCCGTCCGAAATGGAGCCAATATCAACAAGACCAGCCGCTTGAGAAATCGGCACCATTTTGATGAAAGTGCCAACATCAACTTTCCTTATTCTGGTGGTATGACGATTTTCTGCACAAGAAGGAAAACACCCTTAACAGCGGGGGCATAGCTGCTTATGGATGTAAACCAGGAGGATCAACAGAGAAATACGATAAAAACACTTATTACCTTTCTCTTTCAAACATTCATTTTTTTTACCACTGCCTTTGTTGCCGCTGACAACTGATACATGAATGCTGATTGGTGGATGGAGAGCAATGATGGGGGGAGGAGATGTGTGAAGCCTACTTCTTGCGGCTGTCAGTGCAGCAGATGGCCAGCTGGCTGATGGCGACTTACCCGACTTGACTAGAAATAAAAAAGACAAAGAATGATGCGTTAATGGTGCAAAAGAAAAATGAGGAGGAGGGAGGTGGGAGTGGAGGCAGAGTCAGGGAGGTGGGAGTGGAGGCAGAGTCAGGGAGGTGGGAGTGGAGGAGGAGCCAGGGAGGTGGGAGTGGAGGCAGAGTCAGGGAGGTGGGAGTGGAGGAGGAGCCAGGGAGGTAGAAGTGGAGGAAGAGCCAGGGAGGTGGGAGTGGAGGAGGAGCCAGGGAGGTGGGAGTGGAGGCAGAATCAGGGAGGTGGGAGTGGAGGAGGAGCCAGGGAGGTGGGAGTGGAGGAGGAGCCAGGGAGGTGGGAGTGGAGGCGGAGTCAGGGAGGTGGGAGTGGAGGCGGAGTCAGGGAGGTGGGAGTGGAGGAGGAGCCAGGGAGGTGGGAGTGGAGGAGGAGCCAGGGAGGTGGGAGTGGAGGAAGAGCCAGGGAGGTGGGAGTGGAGGAGGAGCCAGGGAGGTGGGAGTGGAGGCAGAGTCAGGGAGGTGACACCAGAGGCGAGGTCAAAGGCAAACTGAAGGAAATGGGAAAGGAGGCGGGATCAGGTAGGGTACACCGATAGGGCTGCTTCTACATAAATCTTGTTGCCAATGGAAAGGAACTATTGTTATGGCTACAGTTTAGTGCTTTGGGCTCAATTCCAACTTGCCAATGAGCCCAAACAGCTTAAACTCCTTCATTCTGTCCCGTAGTGACCTCATTCTGGTATTGCCAACAGTTCTAGCAAGATCATCTTCTCTTCCACAACCTTGGTGTGACCTGTGGCCTGTACCCTTATCCTAGCAAACGACTTTGAGTATCCCATTTCCCAGACTTTGTGCCTCCCCAGAAACGCTTGCACCCCTCTGCTGATGGTCTTTTGATTGTAATCCAAGGCCTGAACCCGTCACGGTACATGAAGTTCACCTTAGATGGGTAATAAAGTCCCAGACACACATAGCTAACTTCCTGATTATGTAAATACGTTTCAGTGATCCTGTCTGGATTAAGGCTGTTAACCTAGGAGCCACAGTGACCCCTGACCCCAGGAGAAAGGCTCATTAAATCGCAGGGCTCCATCTAGTTACAGACCACGTGGTGCCATAGCCGCAGCAACCTCCGCACAGTCAGGGGTCTTTGAGAATCGCTTTACAGCGCTTTCAGTGACACTCCCCCAACACCCACCATCAGCTGAGCCATACACCCCCCCATTCATAATGAAAAAGTCTGGGTCCTTCCTGGAAACTCGACACCGCGGCCACTGAAGGCACGCCACCACCCCTCCCCCGCACCCTCCTGTCTCCTCCATGCCTCAGTTACCCTGGCCA
>JAODUD010000014.1:242119-255347 GCA_026784285.1 Stomatorhinus walkeri | reverse complement strand
CCTCCATCACGCACCCGGATACGCAACACGCACCCCACCAACGAGAACACCTCCATCACGTACCTGGATATACAACACGCACCCCACCAACGAGAACACCTCCATCACGTACCTGGATATACAACACGCACCCCACCAACGAGAACACCTCCATCACGCACCCGGATACGCAACACGCACCCCGCAGATAAGGACGGTCAGCATCACTTTCACACACTGCAATGCGCTTTGAATGGAGGTAATGAGTATTTGACTATATCCTGTAGCCACAGGCAGTCACATGATGACGGTTTCCACACACAGGTCTGCATCTGTGCACCTGTAGCTTGTGACCCCCCCGGCAGCTCTGGGCAAAAGCTTCTGCTAAATAAATAAATGCAAATGTATGCAGAATATCACTGCATTACATGAAGATGAGGGCCGGTAGTGTGAGCATGCAATCAAAAACAAGGTTTGGGCTGGGTGGGGCTTAAAGGTGTCATTTTTGGCATTAGGGTTATGCCCATAGACATGAAACGAGAGTCCCCATAAAGATACCAATGCCTAATCTGTGTGTGTGTATGTGTGTGTGTGTGTGTGTCTGACAGCACCCTGGGATCTAATGGCTCCTGAAGAAGGTGGAATCCATCACCCCCCCACCCCCGGGCCACGGCCACCAGGGAGGCACCACAGAGTTTACACAGACCCAATGGACCGCTGTGACCCTTCAGCACTCACCTCCGCGTTCCCTACCTGACCTCCCTTTTAGGGGTGGGGGGGGGGAGCAGTAATGAGTCCACAACAAATATCTTCCCTGTCACATTCCAGCGTTTGCCATGCAGTCTGTCTCTGCGCTTATGCAGGGGGGGAGAAGGGAAGGAGTAGGGGGGGGGCGCCATGCACCCGTTAATTGGCTCTCGTGGCTGCTGCGTCCCGTCAGAGTGACTCGGGAAGGGGGGGGGAGGGAGAGGCATACAATTTATTATCAGTGGTTATGAATCCATATGTCAGGATGGCTTGGGGCAGCTTACGCCTGGCCTGGCCGTGATATATGATGGGACCCAGCTCAGCTCAGACCCCCCCTCCCACCAGCACAGCCACAAACCACTGGCAGCATGGGCCAATTAAAAACATCCGTTGTGTTGTACTTACACTGATGCAATCGTCCACAGCGGAAGCCAGTTGACGTCACTTAAAAGATTTACAATCTGTGTCCTGTCTCTTAAGCCGTGTGGCTCCAGCCGCCCTGGACAGAGCACCGCATGGACTTCACACAGGCCTTCGACGGACGGGGGGCTCCTAAGCCTGCATTCTGAGAGCCAGACCCACAGCCTCATAGCTATTCATGAGCCGGCTCCCCTTCATTGGCCAGTGGCACCGTCTAGCGCCAGTACTTACACACAGGAAGCCTTCAAAAAATAAACCCTGCGCTCAATTACCCACCAGCTAGCAGAATCTGGCCGCTACGCTCCTCCAGCGTGACAGCGATCGGGTCCAGCGCCTGTTTGGGGAAGCCCAGTCTCAAGCTCAGTCATGTGACTCCCCCTGGTCGAAGGCCTGAGTGCGCCCCGTACCGCCCACACCGCTGACCTTTGATCCCGGCCCCCTGGGGTGCTCATTAGAGTGCCCCTGTTTTCTTACCCATGGCGTCGCCTCCCAGCTCACCTGCCGAGACAGGAAAAGGCCGTAAACAGAGCAAAGAAGCAGCCCTCAGTGAGGGACTCAGACACGCACACAATGAGCGGCTTCTCCAGCTCACAGACTTTCGTCCCTAACACTCGTGTACGAATGCAGCTTGGCTTTAAGGCCGTGAGACAATTAGCACCTTCTTACGGCTGAACTCAAAACATGAATGAATAATCAAAGGCATGAATGAAGCACTCTCCCTCGCCCCAATGACAGCTTTCACCCACAACCTGGACCAACCTGCTGAGTCACTTCAGGCCGGCAGAACATTCCACACATCGCACCTGGTTACCATGGCATCACCATATACATTCCACACATCGCACCTGGTTACCATGGCATCACCATATACATTCCACACATCGCACTGGTTGCCATGGCATCACCATATACATTCCACACATCGCACTGGTTGCCATGGCATCACCATATACATTCCACACATCGCACCTGGTTGCCATGGCATCACCATATACATTCCACAAAATCTTATAAAATGGAATGTTGTAGGCAAGTCTGGCCTTGAGCAGCTAATCAGGGGCTTTTGCGGTACTGGGGGGTAAATATATGGAAATTACCTCGACTGAAAATGCCTAAGTTGGGTATATATAATTAAAGTTCCTCTAATATAAAACTCTCAGATCCGAAGGCAAGCACTGCTCAAAGTCATAAATTAGCCTTTCATTTAAGTCCATTCCTTTCTTCTGTTACCCTCCCTTTACCCCCCCCCCCCCCCAACATGCTGTTCCACTTTCCCCAGACTTCCTGGATTCAGGAGCCAGTATTCTCTGCTTGTCCATTTCAGGAATGGACATCCAATTATTTAATGTGATGTTACTTCACCAGGGTTGTATACAGGGGTGTGGCCATGGAGGGTCTGGCCCCAGCTGATTGGCTCGCCAAGTGGTCCCTCCATTGTCACTCACCAATTCAAAACATATCATTGGGTGACCCCTCTGTATAAATTGATTCTCCTCTTATGCCCCCCCACCTTAAAAAAAGCTCATGTTCCTCTGCACCACCTCACATCCTTTTTCTTTTGTCTGAGGGACCCCCACTCTTCCTGTGCTTTGGTGACTGGCGGGAGGGGGGCAGATCTTGTGAGCCCCTCCCACTGGTGAAGCAGCACTTCAGCCAGAATCACTGCACTGTGGACAGCGGAGACAAGCCGGCAGCATGGGAATATTTCACATGCCGTCCCAGGGGAAGATCACCCAAACAGAGACACCTGAAAAGGGGAAGATCACCCAAACAGAGACACCTGAAAAGGGGAAGATCACCCAAACAGACACCTGAAAAGGGGAAGATCACCCAAACAGAGACGCCTGAAAAGGGGAAGATCACCCAAACAGAGACACCTGAAAAGGGGAAGATCACCCAAACAGAGACGCCTGAAAAGGGGAAGATCACCCAAACAGAGACACCTGAAAAGGGGAAGATCACCCAAACAGAGACGCCTGAAAAGGCTTTAGCGCTATTGTCTTTGAAGGACAGTAATGCACGCAGGCATGCGCCCGTTATCTGCGAAAGCGATAAGGATGCACGCCAACTCCGCTCGTATGGCACCTAACGGCCACCCCAAGCTTCACTGCTTGGTCCTCACATGGCTGGCCCAGGTAAACATCAGCTGGAAGCTATATACCTCTCATAAATAAACCACACAAACTCTCTCTCTCTCACACACACACAGAAAGGTCTGTAACAATAGTAATAATAAAAAATAATAATGTGTGTGAGAGTATGTTGTGTCAAAGTATGTGCTTCCCATGTTCTGCGGTACAATGTTCTGCGGTACCATGTTCTGCGGTACCATGTTCTGCGGTATGGAGCTTGGAATCACGTGGCAGCCATTTGTCACACATGTGCCGTTTTTGTGGCTGTTTCCATTTTCTTTTGGGAGCCTCACCAGGGCTGCTTCAGGTTCGAACAGCCAATAACAGACGAACATCCACACAGTAGGTATGCTGAAGCCAGTGGAGGTATGGTGAGGATCAGAAGGTTATAGATTTGAGTCCCAATCATCAACCTTCTTCACTTTCCACAAATCCGCTAACTAAGAAGGTTCGAATATCTCATAATCTCATCCACCTGTGTGCTGAAGTCATCCAGCTGTCTCTATCTATACCCAGGACCTATTTGCACTGAGCAGACAGCCCCTCTAAGCACTGATCTAAGATAAGTTTACATCTCCCCCATTCCGAACCCTAATCCCAAACTTAACTGTCTATCCATCCATCTACCCACCAGTGTTTTAACTGCTTAAACTGATCAGGGTCACTGTCCAAACTTAACCTTGTCCAGTTAATGGCAAAAACTGATCCTGGAGCTTTGGACTGGAGACACATGCATTCCTGCGGTAAGTGCACATGTGTGGGTCACATGAGGAGGTGTTCATGGTGAGTGCAGATCGGATCAGACACATTTCTTAATCGCGAGCCCTGCCTGAATGCTCCAGTAAGGTGGGCTGCGATCTCACTCCGAAGTTTTAGCTATGTGCTTCAGCCCATCCAACACAGAGACACACGGGAATCTACTCTTACTCAGAACAAACTCTTTATAAGGCTTTGGGCTACCAAAGCGTTCTAAAGCAACCCATCTGCAACCGGAAAGATGCTAGTTCAAATCCCAGGGATGACGGGGCTGCTATGAACTCGGGAGCCTGGTCAAAATAATGACTCTAAAATTGCTCCTGCAACACATCCGCCAAAAAACCATACATGGCCATATGTGCTTCGGATAAAAGCACCGGCTAAACAATTAGACTGTAATAAAATGCTATCATTTAACCCACAGCCTACTTCCGTGGGGAAAAAAACTATCAAAAGTTGCGGTTGCCCCCAAATCTGCTGCCATAAGGAGATTCTGGATGTGACGCATCGGGGCAGCCGTGGATCAGACCCCTGGGGGGTCAAGTCGGATGGCAGTGAACTGCAGACAGTCCAGAAAAATCAGACCTTTATATGTTCCCAGCTGGGTACACGTCGCCTAACCCAGCGACTGTCCTTTAAGATCAGTATGAAAAACGTTAAAACTGCGACCATTACTTTTCTGGCCATTTAAAACGGTGTAAACTGGCAGCCTCGGGGCCAAACTGGGATCGCTTAGTAAGAAACCCAACAACAATTTATGCATTTTTACAATTTTGTAATGATTTGGAAGTTTAGTGGTACAAATTAAGCGTGATGTTATGCGTTTTAACTATAGAATTAAAGCATTTTATATGGGTTAAGCATATATACAGCAAATCAATGTTAAGTGCAACTACTGTGTCATGGATTTTCACATAGCGACAAACGAAGTGTTTTTAATGCTTCTGTTTAAAATTTGTAACGCAACAATTCGAGAGGAATATCAACATAAAGTATTTTTAATATTTAAAGATACAAGAAATAGGTAGATGCTCCGCGGTTTTTCTAAAAGCGTGTTAAATACTTAGTGGATACATCGCAACACTAAGTAATCAACCTATTTTTTTCCATCCTAATTCTCCTGTAGGACTAGACAGTAATTACGAATCGCTTCCAGCCAGGCGAACCCCCGCCCCTGTCTTCCAGAGAAACAATATTAACCTATTTAATGGAAATAAAAAAATTCAATATTACGGCGTTATTTGCAACCGTCTAATCTGATCCACATGAAAGCCAAATAAGATCCTATCTTTGTTTATTAAAATTATTTGTATGCAGTTTTTAATGAAACAAAAAAGGTACAAAGTAGGTCTGCATGAAAACGATTTCCATCTCCATACAGTGCGCTATTCGCTCCCGTATCCGCCGTGAAAATTAGGCAGCAATTTGAATTTGAAGTAGTGCCAGAAAACCTAAGAAACGATAAGGGAGATTGTTTCTGTTTCAGTTTAAATGTTATAGTGTGAAATGCGCAGCGCGGCAGACGCTCAATTAAGGGACACTGTAATAAAAGTTCAGACTGAACATCTATGGCACGCATACCTGAACAAATGTGCAGGACAACGAGGGGGAAAAAAACTCTCAAGAAATCTGAAGGCATCATTCCAATATTGCTGAAACGGGGAATATCTTGCACAATCCACAAGTCGCTGGAGCATAAAAACCCGACGAACAGCTTTTCATAATCTTAACGATGAGTTAAAAATCCAGGTCCCCGGTCCTCCAGGCAGGTAATTATTGATTGTGCTTTTCCTTCCAAGTGCAATAAAAGTCTAAATGAAATCACATTATCACTTGTTTCAGTCTGTGACACATGTTAACTGAGAAATCCGATGTAGTTTGCAATTGCAATGTGCTTTCATTCCAAAATGTGTGCTTAATTTAATTTCCGTTATGCGCCTGTGATTTCAGTTTTAAAGATAAAAACTCAGTCAAATTGTAGTTTTAGGTCTGGGTTCCCAAAAAAAAGTGAAACAGAAATTTGCCTTTTTCAATATAGTTCCCAAAGTGTTTTTTCCCGCATCGGCGCACTCCTGAGTTCATGTCATCGGTCCCACAGAAAACAACCACGTGAAAAGTGATCAAAAAGGTCTCGGTGGGTAACCGATCTGCGTAACGGAGATTCAGAGGACGGGCATGTCAAAATACCCGTCACATTTCAGCCTGACTTTTCCTCCCCCTTCGCGATCACGGAAACCTTCCACGGATCTTCGGGTCAGTTCTATAGTGACGACCTCAGACTTTGCCAAATGCATCAGTAACGGTGGATTCCGTTCACTTTCTAATAAGTTTTTTGTTTGACACCATTTAGTGATTTAGGAAACTTCGGAGAATTTTCCCTTAAACTGAAAGTGAAGTTATTAGGAGCCCATGTGCTCATATGCGTACCCCACACTTTTCGCACGGGGCACTGAGACAACGGCTTCTCATTCTCGGGATGTGAATGGCTTGCTGAATGGTATGCCCCATTCCCCCTCCCTTCCAGGTTGCAAAATGGGCTTTTCCAAGCAGGCAGGAGCCGATTTAACCTATTGAGGGCTGGATCTCTGCACAATGCCAGACTGTCATGCGTCCGCCACAATAGCAGCGATGCCTTCAGTGACTTGAGAGTGACACTGTACACCTATAATGTCCCCAGTCTCCCTCTCCCACTCGCCGTAACGTGGTTATTAATTCATCTTGTTCAGATGGTGTTAATAAAATGGCCAGCCAAGTACAAATGGCATCCCTGCAAAAAAAGAATTACACAGCCTGTATATTTATATACAACAAATATGGGGAAACTCCAGGCTGCGCTTTTACATTTAAAAAGTTTCAGCCACGGTTCACGACAAACCCATAAAAATAAGACATCCGCAAGTTTCGGTTAGAATTGTTATTTAAATTTTACAACTTCAACGACTGCGTTGTCTTCAGCTTTTACGGTGTTTATTCATTGGCTTATTGTTTTAATTGTAGCCCGTAATAAAGTTAAATTGACCTATTTGCCATGTACATCTAAGCCACCTGAGCGGAATAGATTGCAAGGAGGGGTGACCCGCGGGGCGATGCCAAAACCCCGCCGAGATTGCAAATTATAACCTGAACCAGAGTGGCTCTCCGTGCTGCTCCGCGCCCTTTAAATCCCACCTGAATCCGGCACGGGCGCGGCATGCCAACCTAATAAGTCAATTAAAATTCACTTTAGCGGCGATTAGCCGGGAGCTCTTACTCTTGTCCTCATAATCAAGGACTTAATCTCCTCAAGACGATTTGCTAATCAACGCCTCGCCATTTAACCGACATTTCATCATATTTGAACTGGAGGGTTTTTTCCCCACGTTTGATTGTGCGAAAGACTCCTGGCCACACAAGACCGTCCTTATCAATGGGGGAGGACTGAGTTTGAATTTGGCAGAGAAATGAGTCTTCTCATGCATCCTGTACTCTAAAGAGAGGATAGGCGTCTCAGCAAAAGACAATTAAGCTGAGAGCGCAAATATATGAGATTCAAATAATTAGGAACACAAATGCGACCATAATTCTTAAATTTTTATGTGATTCTTCTTGTGCGTTGTTATGACAATGTTCCCTGAATTTTTGGCTGTGCGAATCTCAGCGCGGCTCAAAACCAACGAATGCGCGCCCTCTACCGGGGTATCGCTGCAGTCTCAAGCGTTCGGAGGTTTTTTTGGATCGGCATCATCCATCAGTCATTATGCAGGACACGGGAAGGGGTGTCTGTCCCATGCGGAATGTGGCACAAATCGTCGGTCAATCATTGGACATATACACAATGTACAAGCAATTTATAGCCACTAGTTAGTCTAGCTAGACGTCTTTGGGCTGCAGAAGGAAACCTTCAAAAAAAGGGGGAGAATTTGGAAACTATACACATAGATCAGGGACACCCTGAACCCCCCCATCTCCAACCCAGGAGATTTAAGCAAACGGCGTTACCCACTAAGCCACAGTGCCAACCTGGACAAGCAACAGTTGGAACCAACCTACTCTTGTCACATTTTTAGGACAATCTCCTTGGATTTCCTTAAAATAGACTGTAGTTTTAAGGACAGGCATTTGTTAATAATTTAAACATAAAGTGGGCAGAGCGTAAGGTAACGATGACCTGACGTTCTTTAAACGGCCGGAGATTACGTAAAAGAAGCGTACCGCCTGACAGTACGAGTAATGGCTCTCCGGATCGCTCTCCGTCCCCAGTCACAGCGGATTAGGCGCCGAGATGCATGACTGGAAAAGATCCTGCGAGCTATGACATTCCAGCATCCCTGGTACGCTTTCTGCGAAAGCACTTAACCTAAAAAGAGGAAACGGAAAAGACGAAGAGTCTGAGACGAAGAGTCTGCGTGCGCCACCAGCCCCGCCCACATCTGAAGCGGCCCTCAGAACCAGACGCTCAGATCGCTTCTCCCCCGTTTCTCTCATTCCTCCTTCCTACCTCTCTTCTCCCCCTTACTCCACATTGCCACGTGCCTCTTTTCTCAGTATCATTTCCTGTGCCCGCAGGTCCCCAATTGCCACATAACTAAACTGACGCCACCGTTACCTGCTCCTAGCTCCTGCCACACATTTCATTTATTGTCCAGATTCTGCCACCTTCCACTCCACATTTGCTTGTCTGCTCACCCACCCACCCCCGCCTTACTGCAACGAGCCTGCCACTAATTGCCCCTGGTTTGCCACTAACTGCCCCCAGTTTGTCCTTGGCTGTCCATTTTAAGCATTTGGATAAAGGGAGACATTTTCAAACGAGGAGACAATAACAGTGTGTAAACATGCTGAAAACCAGGCGCACACACGCTATAGTTTCAGCTTCTTGCCGTTGCTCATTGGCTGTGGTGTTGCTACCATGCACAAATGCCTCTCCAGTCAACTAGTATCATTTTAATTTGTGCCTGAGTGTGTCATTTGTGTGTAAAATGTCCTGCTTCTTTGGAAGAACAGCCACAGAAAAATGAATGTTCCCATTCTCAGCATATTAAGTTATGTTTGTTTTTTAGCTGGTAGGATTATAAAACATACTCTGTTGTTTTCTCCTGTAAGATCATTCTGTAGCTCCCCTTTTCATTCCCAAGGAATCACACTTTACTCACATCACTGTGTCGGCCAGTTCTGCTCCATCGCCTCCTGCTGGAGGACCCATCCTCCATCCTCATAATGTTTTCATCAAGTAAGAACAAACTGCAAGGTGACCCGAAGGCCCCTTGGTCAGAAAGTAATATGTGATGTGCTTCACAGGTGTGAAAGCCTTGCTCACAAAGACATACGCTGTGTGCTTCACAGGTGTGAAGGGTGAGAGATTAGTGAAGGAGTGAGTAAGAGCCGCTAGAGCTCTGGCCCCAGAAATGTCCAGGGTTACTGGTGCTACAGAATCCAGACCAGCAGAGAGATCGGAGGATGTCTGTGATTGGTTGTGATTGATTCAGTCTTGCACTCTAAGGCATTCATAACAGCTCATTCATAAGTGGCATAACAGCTAGACCCAAGGCCAAGTCCCACTACACAGGGGCTTCTGCTTTAAATCCACTAAAGGCACTACTTACCCATGTTTATTATCTTCAGTGAGTTTAGCATCCAGGTCACTTTGTGATGCAGTTCAACTTTGCACAGTGTCATCAGTACGGCTTTCTGAAGCTCGGGTATTCGAAGGTCACTCTCACCTGGCACAAATTGTGTATCTAGGGCGGTACATAGAAGCTGGCAGGCAGGGGCCCCCCAGCACAGATTCAGGGGCCCATTGGTGATTTATAAAAAAGTACTACAGTGCCACCACTGGCTGCCAGCACAAAGCCATAGTGCAGCTACCCGCACACGGACCCGACCCACGTAACCGTGAGTCACGAGCCTTCATCTCTGCACTGTGCCCCCTAGCTGACTGGGTGAGACTGAGTCGTTGACCTCAGCTTGTGCTTAGAGTGGTAGTGCTTAGAGTATGATGACCACATGCATGTCCTCCTAGGGCTTTGTACTAGTTTTAGCCTCTTCACTTTTGTTGAATCATAATCTGCAGTAATCTGCAGTGACCCATCAACCTTCAAGCTGTAGTTAAGGATAAAAGGCAGCCAAATATCTGACGTCTGAATTATTCTCATTACATATGTGGAGTCCATATTATCTGAGATGTGAGGACATACAAATCCACCTCCTTCTAAAGAGCCCTCAGCCTCACCACAAATGCAGCCACTCCAGGAAGACAAGTGAAATGAGGGGGGGGAAATCGATTTCTCACCCTCTGCTCCTTCCTTATCTTCTCTACCCACAATCTCTAACTCTCATTCCCTAAATGAGGAAGAAGCCTTGATTTTAATCCCCCCCCATCTCTGTTTAGCCCCAGGAGCAGCGCTTCAAAATTACAAACCCAGACGCATATCTGGCCCGAGAGCCAACTCCAAGTTTACCCGGAGGACACGACTCTCATCTCCTGGCCTCGCCTCCGAAGAGTCACGTCCGTGAGGAGTGAAATGCGCAGTGCAGGACCAGGCTCATTACAGTTCCTGACGATGCACACACGCACACACGGGTCGCCCATGACTCAGAAGGCCCTGCCTCTCAATACACGGCATTCCTTGACCTCTTCAACTGCCTTCAGGAAATATCATTCTTATTGACGTGTTGAGAAAACATGTTGCATTGTATCAAGGTGCATTTGTGCTTGTGGGCTAAACATAGTCTATGCTCTCCTTCTTGGTGTCTAACGTTTCAGACAGATTATGTACACAGTGAACTCATGTAGCCCTTGCCTGTGAGGGATGCAGACAGAGAGAGACCTTAGATTCCTCAGACTTATTTGCACATAGACACCGCTGCATGACCTTCACCGGTGGGTGATTGGGGTCAAAAACGTGATCTATTCATTACAATCCTGTCCTTCAGTGCCTCTGTCTCTTTGTACTCTTTCATCCTTTCTCTATTTTTGGTACGAGCATCTTGCCATGGCCACCCCCGCCCCAACTCACACTTCCTAGAACGGCAACAGATGAAGATATTTGACTTGAAGGATGGTCGGAGGTTATAGTAGGAGACGGCGAGCCAGAAGGCAGTACAGAAGCACCTCAGACTTCCACTGTTCACCGAGGGTGGAAGGAGCACCAGAGAACAGGTATCTGTGAAGGGTTGGTGTGAGGCAGCAATGATGTCCAGGGAGGGGGCAGATTGAGTCAGAGCATCTGCTGACCTGCTGCGTGATGCTAAAGCTCTGAGCAGTTTTGTGTGATACAGACAGGGATACATGCTAAAGCTCTGAGCAGTTTTGTGTGATACAGACAGGGATACATGCTAAAGCTCGGAGCAGTTTTGTGTGATACAGACAGGGATACATGCTAAAGCTCGGAGCAGTTTTGTGTGATACAGACAGGGATACATGCTAAAGCTCGGAGCAGTTTTGTGTGATACAGACAGGGATACAGCAAACTGAGGCAGGGCAATGACAGTTCTCCGTAATAAATCGGGGTTACAGACGACGAGATTGAGGGGAACCCAAGGCCACCAGCCTCCTATCTGATGAGGCTTCCGCTGGTGGACGTCTAATAGAGCACTCCATCTACCCTGCTGTCCCGCAGGTGCCTTCTTTGTCCAACCATGTGGAACTTCGCATTTCACACGCTGTTCATTTATCAGCCAAACTGCAAGTGGCAGGTGGGACGCCAGTGTAAGAACATAAAAGCAGCTCTTGTGTTCATACAACATGCCTCCCTGAAATCCTTCTTGTCTTCCCATAACCGAGATGAACCATCAGTAGACACCTATCAGGCCAAAAATACTGCACTGTCTCGCTCGCCATACCAGGACAACCCAACTTCTGTATGCCATTCCACTACTAAGCAGACACTTCGTAGATGATGATAGACTTTGACAGTCAATTTAGATGGATTCTGTGCCCATATAGACTGTCAGGAGTTTCTCTTTAATTTCCAGCTTTTTTCTGAGAAAATTGACAGATTGAACACAGACCGGACGTTTGCATTGTGGGTGATGCCCATTGGCCTGAAAGATGCACCGCCATCTTCCAGTGGTCGATCACGGATGCTGGCAGTGAAGTGGGGCTGATCTATTATTTTTACTCTTCTCAGACTCATTCTCATTCTCTATAAGAAATAAAGCCAATAATAGACAGAAAAGAGGGGGGCTTCTTTTCCATTATGGCCTTTGGTTAGCAGCCCGTCCTACTATTTCATCCACAGAGAAACGGTGGTGAAATTTCAGCCTTTTCCTTAGGATGTGAAATTTCATCTGCCCACTTTTTTACCAAACCGAAAGAAGGTACAGAGAATAGCCTTTAACAAAAATATATTCTTTTGTAATGTATAAGGAAAAATCTACACCAGGCAGCAGACCCCTGTGCTTTGTTTTGAAGAAGTGAAGACAATCTCCTTCTGGAGTAGAGGTCTTCTTGGCAGTGGTTGACACTATGCTACATTAAACTAATTTCCCATTCGCAGGCAACCGGAAAAAAATCACAAGGTTATGGGACCCTCGTGAAAGGGTGATGCCTCAGCGCACAGTGACAGATTGCATTTTCCGCTAACAAAAAGACAGGAATTTAGCCCATACTGCCACTGATTTATGCAGCTTTTTGGCCAAATTAACTAGCTTGAAGAGTAATTAAACTCCTTCGCAAGAAAACAACAACACTGCCTTCCGCATGCTTCTGCCAGCGACCTACTGGTACCTCACAGAACCCCCACGACGGTACACTGACGTTTCCATCAAGAGAGCCGGCCAGCCGTTCCGTGGGCGGAGACCCAGAGGACAGCTGAGCCATTCCTTTCATCTTCTGATGACAGCTTCTCGTGACAGGCGCCGTGGATGACGGCACCGACAGTGAGCTGCCTTTCCGTACACACCTGTGTAGCCGAGCAAGTTGTCATCGTCGTCACGTTCTGGTGAGGGGGCGTGTGTGGTGTCCTCCCCCTGAGGTCTGTCCTGTCGGTCGGCATCTGCGACGGGGGGGGAAAAACAGAGAAAAGCAGCTGATGAGGACTGAGAGTGATGCTGCCTCGTCACCCCTGCTGTCCCCAAGGCCCAACTACAGTCTCAGAGCAGCTCAGTACCCAAGCCACACACACATGCACACACATGCACACACACAGATGTAGGGTAAACATATCCTTATGGGGACCGCTCATTCATTTCTATAGGGAAAATGCTAATGCTAA
>JAODUD010000014.1:193911-205229 GCA_026784285.1 Stomatorhinus walkeri | reverse complement strand
CACGTTCTGGAACTCTCAACCGCACAAACCCTGTAGCTAGTCTAATGTCTGTTGATTTATTACGCCACTTTTCCACTGCTCATGCCACACTGCTCATGCCACACTGCTCATGCCACACTGCTCATGCCACACTGCTCATGCTACACTGCTCATGCTACACTGCTCATGCCACACTGCTCATGCTACACTGCTCATGCCACACTGCTCATGCCACACTGCTCATGCCACACTGCTCATGCCACACTGATCATGCCACACTGATCATGCCACACTGCTCATGCCACACTGCTCATGCCACACTGCTCATGCCACAAGGTCATGAAGCACGTCTCCCATCAGAAAAGCACAGGCAATAACAAGGAAGTGAGACCGGACACGGGTGTTAGGTAGATTCCAATTAAAATGATGCATTTTCCCAGGTTCGTTTAATTAAAGCCTGCCGATGTATTTAGTGATACCCATTAAAATAGTAATTAGGAATAAACTGAGCGCTTTTCCCGCTATACCGGCGATGTGGAACGGTGGAGTAAAGAAAGAGAGCGGGACGCCAGGCTATGGTGCCCCGATGTGGACATTTTGACCGGCAACTGGCTAACCTCTGAGTCACTTGCTGGGGCTGGGGGGTGAAGCTTGCCATCACCGAATAGCAGAATGACATTTTTTTTTATTCTGGGGAAAACAAAGGATCAATCAGCAGGCCAGATTTAAGGATGAATTATAAACATGTCGTAGGCCAATACTGTAATTCCTATTTTAAGTGGTGACTGATCCTAGGAAATCCCTTGTCCTCAACTACGGTAAAGAGCTGATCGTATAATGCAATCATGGCCATTATTTTAGCAGTCTTTGACTCAGGTGCTGCTAATTTTGAATATTGATTAAAGTTATTACAGTATATGCCAACAATATCAGCCGAGATAACCACAACAGGCCGATGCCGCCATTTGTCTTTTAAAGAGTATCAGCCAATATTCGGCGCTTTATTTATCCTGGAACCTGCCGAGACGCATTCCAGGACCTCTCTGTTTTTGACTGTTGCGTTCTGACACCTATTTGGGCAGATCTAGTAGCTCTCTAGTTCAAAAGATGAAAATAGCGTAAAATAAAATACACATGTTTATTCTTAAAAATACACCGCTTGTTTTCATGACTGAGTTCTGTATGCCTTCCGGGACCTGTGGCTGCCTCGTTATCTCTCCGCTCTCATACGCCCTTCGCATTCCGGCACCTTCTGATTTACAAATTAAGCACTGCCAATACCGATATGTTAGGCAATATATTGTGCGTCTCTAATGCCAGGAGATGCCCGTTTGTTGCGGGGAGGGGAGATGCTGGGCCAGCGAGAAGGTGGCTGTCTCCCCCTGTACAAAGACTTGCCCTATTAGGAAGCCAGACGCCGCTGAAGTCAAGCCCGGTGTTGTTGCGCGGCACCCCCGCCTGCCCTGTCCTCCTGCTCCATCCGCCGCGGGGGCTGCGGTGGCGAGACACGTGGGGCCTCAACGCCCAGGCAGATTCAGGCTTTGAGAAGCAGAACAAAGAGAATAGACGGCTGGAACGTCGTGGCTGTGATGGTGCTGCCTTGTGAATTTAAATGAGGCTCTGGGTGGTGTTGGGGGGGCGGGGGCATACCTGGGGTTGTTCGCGCATCCCTCATGACGCTTCACTGACTGCTGCTATTATTCTCATCAGTGGAATTATTTCTGTACAGCAGACACTGTAATCCATTGCTTACAGCTCCTACACCTCCATCCCCCTCCACCCCAGCACCTGGAGCCACTCAGCAAGGCGAGGAAAGCCCCCCCCCGACAGGAAAGGTGGTCTCCCCCCAGCAACCATCCATTTAATGGGACAAATGTTACGGGGTTGAAGTCAGGGGCACAAACACCCGGCGCTCAGCATTTGGGTTTCGGGTCGTTGGGTTTATAAAACTACTGTGCAAACCACTATTTTCCTGCTAGAAGCAAACAACGCTGCTCAGATCCCAACCCAGGACTGTAATCCATCTCTTTGGGCAGCTCTGCCGTTTAACTGATCAGCGGCAGAAGGATTACAAGCAAATCCATACCCTCACACACCCCCCACTTTACAGCCCAGTTGGATATTAATAAAACCACAACTGCATATTATATCTAAGTACCCAGTAGGGCTGGGGCCAGTATGTACAGATAAGGATTAAGCAGATGTTGATATCACTTTTAATTTCTGAGTGGCACCAGAAGAAAATCATTTCACATTCAGAAACCCATTCATGCTCACAAATCTCAAACATCTCAAACATCTCACACAGAAGAGAATGAGGAATGCTATCACTCATTTTTTTCCATATCCTACATGGTTATTTATGTAGAGATGCCCCATGAATCCTAAATTTCTTCTTAATTTCGTGCTTCTCTCATTTTCTACTCTTCTCGGGGGCTTAGCACGGTCGGCATGTGCTGGGGCACCTGACTGAGCTCTTTAAATGTGTCACGCATCACCCAGGCACTCTGCAAGACTTTCTGAGAGCGCAATCACATCCAATCTATGGTTCCCCCTCCCCACGCCTCCTCTCCAGTCCAGCTCAAACTCATTTCTCATCCCCGGAGAAGCAGAAAAGAAACATCTGCAAGTGGGAGTGAATGATCCGAAGCGATTTACATGGAAATCACTCCCATTCTTCAAGCGCGACACTCAACAAGTGGACGAGCTGGACGGAGGCACTGGTCTGATTATCAGAAACAAAATAAATAATGGATCAAAGACAGTAAGGAATCACAATCACAATGGATCAAAGACAAAGAAATTGTGGCTGAAAGACAGAGACCGAACGGGCTTTGCGTGTTCTCCCCGTGTTCATGTAGCTGCCCTCTCGACAGTTCAAAGACATGCAGTTCAAGTTCAATTGCAGACTATAAACTGCTCCTATAGTGGCTGGCCATGTGAGCATACTTGTATTTGCCTGCCCTGGAATGACCTAGCATTCCATCCTGGGGGGGCACCCCAGGCAGGCAGCCCCAGCCTCAGCGTGAATCACTGCAAGCCAGGCTCAAAGAAGGCTTATTCAAAAGAGGACAGACTGATGAAAGGAGGAAAATGATGAAAGGACGAGAATTTAAAGATGGCAGTGGTGCTGGTGGGTGCTTCCGTTCTCAGTGTATTAATCTGGTCAAACATGTGTGTCAGGGCTGAGAGAAATAGCAAGGAACATAGAGAAAGTACTAGAAACACATATAAGGAGAGAGAGGAACAGAGAGTCATATAGACAGAGACACTAAAAGGCATATACAGCGAAAGGAACAGAGAGTCATATAAACAGAGACGAGACTCTAAGAGGCATATATAGAGAGAGAAACAGAGAGTCATATAAACAGAAACACTAAGAGGCATATAGAGAGAGGAACACAGAGAGTCATATAAACAGAAACACTAAGAGGCATATAGAGAGAGAGGAATACAGAGAGTCATATAAACAGAAACACAGAGAGTCATATAAACAGAGACACTAAAAGGCATATACAGAGAAAGGAACAGAGAGTCATATAAACAGAAACACTAAGAGGCATATAGAGAGAGAGGAACACAGAGAGTCATATAAACAGAAACACAGAGAGTCATATAAACCCAGAAACAGTAAGAGAGATATATCACAATAAAAATTAACAAGAATTTCTTTTATTCTTCAAAATGTCTCTGATATCTGGTTGGATGGCTAGATGGACACCGCTTTGCTTCCCAAACCTCTCCTCGAGGGCACCTCAGCCATTCCATGTAATTGTTAAATTTCACAACCAGCTCAATTAATTTAACAACTTAATTGCTTTTAATGATTCAATTAAGCATTGCTTAGCCAAACAAGGTGTGTTAGTGAGTCAAAAAATACAGAATGGTTTCTGCCAAAATGGGGTTCTGATATAGCCAACACTCTGACAGACCTAAAATCATAGTTTTATATGGATATAAAGATCATTTGACCACAGGAGACATTTGCACAGTAGAGTATACTTCCAAAAAATACCGCATCAATGTAACACAACATGATAAACCTGTAAATTATTTATTCATGTAATGAAGCACATCAGAAAAACATCCAGGAAGCAATCACAGAACCGGAAAGAGTGGCAGAAAGTCGAGTGGGGTTCAGTAATACTCCTGGGCAACTAGCAGAATTAGGCAGAAGGCTAATTGATTCTGCCGGTCATCAGGCTGCCGTGGACCTGGCAGAGTTCAAGACTGGGTCTGGGAAGGGAGCCGTGAGCCAGGGTTCCTGGCTGTATCACTCAGACATGCATGAATGCATGAGGCATGAGCTAGGAATCAACGCTCAAAAGGAAAAGAAGAAAAAAGAGGCTGATGTGTGGCTCATCAAGTTAGGAGGCTGTGTCAGTAATCAGCCGGTCACAGGTTTCAATCTCAAGGTCGTCAGAGATTGTTTTTTACCTTTTGGGTCTTTAACCCTCAGCTGCTCCAGGGATTGTCTGAAACTGCAGTCTCAATTGTATTTTGCTTTGCACTGAAGTGTCTGTTAAATAAATTAAGTGTAAAAAGACATAATGAATGAGAAACTCCCCATGCTGTGATATTATAGCTCTCCTTTTTGTATTGTGTGTCTTGTATTTATTCTCAGACTGCTTTATGTGTTAATTGTTAGTAGTGACCTGTGCCAAAACAAATTTCCACCAACCTTGGTTGTGTAGCAATTAAGATTCTGATTCTGATTAAGCATCAGCGGTGCAACAGACGGAATGAATTGGACCGAGTTGTGTGTGTCGGGGACAGGAGTAACACTGGTGCCTGAAATACACACACACGCCCTGGTTTCTGTCCTTGTGAGGACACCGGCCGGTGTGTGTGGAATAGGAATGAGGCCGGCTCGCTGTGCCGTAGAGGGTACTGACCTCACCAATCTCATCTCACCTCCAATCCCCTCATCCGCGTGCTCCTCCTTATCTCAGCCGCTCCCTCCCACACTCTCGCCGTCTATCATGCTCTCTATCTCTTTCTCTTGTCCCTCCATATCCCTCTTGATGGTCTATCCCTTTTGGTCTTCACCGTACTCATCCCTCCGTTCAGCAAATGCACAGACACTCATATGCACAACAAAAATTACAAATACTCAAAAAACACACATGAAGCCAATAAGTTAAAAAGCGATTCGGCTACGGAGGGAATGAAGCGGTTAACAACCGGGATGCTGGTTGGAATTTCTGGAGGAGAGCAGCTGCTTCTCCCCAGAGTGAGATGCTTGACCTGAAAAGTTGCAGAGGTGGGTAAAAAGCGCTTGATTCCACACTGTGCCAATCCTTTCGGAAAAGAGCATCTGCTGAGTGGCCAAATGATTAATGATGCTTGTTGAACTGGTCCTTACTGGATGAACTGGAACGGGTTCTAACTCCTGGGAGACTGGAAGAATGGAGTACCAGTCGATGGAGAACCATGTATACATCATTAACACATTCAATAGCCCCCACCCTACCTTATTTCTTCATATGGGGGGTATGATTCTCCATCTCTACCAGCTGACCCTTCCCCCAAAAGCTACCTTCATCGCCATTATCTACTCCAAGCATACCCATCAGCTAAACCCAACCTACCCTTCTTTACACTGGCTTGGCTCAATACACCCTCACCCTGCTGTTTGCACACTGCAGCAATTGTTTAATGACTTAAGTGGCACTAATGAATGTAGATAAGGGGGCACCGTGGAGTGTCACCAGAGAGAGCAGGCCTCCATGTTTCCCAGGGGAACACAGATGGGATGTGCTCCAGGTGCCCCTCGACCTTTGCCCTTACCCAAGTGATGCTAATTGTTGCCCAATAATCAGCCTAAGATGACCTAATGGTCATGAAGCATCCCAAACCCTCGCTTCCTCACTCTGATAGGCTGTTAAAATGGACAGCAGCGCCACACGCAGTCTGCCTGTCTCATTGTACCTGTCTGTGAGAGTTTGTCTGTCAATCAGCCACACAGGTCTTCCTATGCATGCCTGTCTGCTATCAGCATGCCTGTCTGGCTGATGGCTTATTTGTCCATTGATCTTCCACAGACGCTGCCACCTAAAAGCAAGAACAGCTTTATTGCTCTGTGTGTTTTCAACAAAATGTTTTCTTTTCATCCACAATAAGTATTGACTTTACATGACTGCAAACTATGTCAGTTAGTCATCCCTAATAGCAAATCTCAGATAAGTGTTCCCTCAATAACTTTTCAACGGCAAAGATTTATATAATTCAAAACAAAGTGAACGGGGCCAAACACTTATTTTAAACTACATCGAGTGGCCATTCAGCAAGGTAAGCCTCTGCCCTCATAATCAGATGATTGCTGGTTTGAATCCTGTCCCATGATAGTCCCATGTCTGTTGGACCTTTGAGCAAGGCCCTATTCTCAAAAAGAGCTTATCAGGGATGCCGGATAACTGCATGGCCCTATGCTCGAACCAAAGCCTTTGCTCTCAACTAGTGCATGACTCAGAGCAGAAAAGATGAGATATGTGAAAAGTAGCATTCCAACGTTGTTGTGCATAGTGCAGATTTGCACAGGTGGACCAAAGTGGTACTCTGATATTCACTGAATGGGTGCAAACAAGACCCTCATTAAAAACACAAGAGGCAAAACAAAGAATAGAACAGAAGCTTTATTGCTATTGTATACAAAATATACAACAACACTAGGCAAAGGAGAGCTAGGAGTCGCCTCACGCTCTTGTGCCGCCTTGAGATCCTGGATGATGAGTCACACTAAGCATTACCCATTAATATAAGACAGCACTGACTGAGGATGCATCGTGTTAGACTGTGGAACCGGAGCCCAAGTCTGGAGACATGCATTACAGGCTCCATTGGCCACACCCACGCATGCTCCATTGGCCACACCCACGCATGCTCCATTGGCCACACCCACGCATGCTCCATTGGCCACACACACGCATGCTCCATTGGCCACACCCACGCATGCTCCATTGGCCACACCCAGACATGCTCCATTGGCCACACCCACGCATGCTCCATTGGCCACACCCACGCATGCTCCATTGGCCACACCCAGACATGCTCCATTGGCCACACCCACGCATGCTCCATTGGCCACAGCCACGCATGCTCCATTGGCCACACCCACGCATGCTCGCATTCACGATACTCCTGAGAGAACAGACCTCTGCTTGCTCTTTGGACCACGATCAACTCCTCGATACTGTGCCAAATCCTGCCAATTGTGGCTATAGCACTGTTTATATTGGCCCCCCTCTGAGGCCAGTCTGGTCTGGAAGCCACTGAGGACACCTGGAGGTTACTCCACACATCCCACCTGGTCATCACGCACCCCGACAGAGACAATCAGAGAGTCACCGAACGCTCGGCTCAGAAATATGGGGACAGATTGATTTGGCCAGATCTTATCACAATTCCTCTGATCAAACGTCCAAGGACAGACGCATTGTTCCACTACAAATCATCGCTCTGCCGCCTGGCCTAAGTGAAAGTTGACTGAAAGAGTGAAGAGAGTTATTTTTAACAGGGAGTGGGGGGGGGGGGGGCATGGTCTCATCATGGGGCTGTCGATTCGCAGGAAGTTAAAATAAACGACTACCTAGCCACTTCCACTCCGCACAGCACTGGGAACAACACCCCCCCCCACACACACATCCCCTCTCTCTCTTTTATCTGGCTGGACCACCTTCACCTGTAAGTAAAGGACAGATGCACTGATTAATACACACAGTGAGACAAATGTACAGTGGGAGCAGTGGACAGACAGGAAGACAGGACAATTGGACAGTATGCACAGAAGACAGCTACAGCAACCGACATACACATGACCAACAGACAGAGACACGTGTGACAGAGAGGAGCACGAGGACAGGGGACACGAACAGACTGACGTACAACGGATCAGACTGATGCTATCATCTGTGCGAGCCCCGCAGCCACATTACAGTTAATTGATGCTATCTCTCCTGAAACAGCCAGAAAATCTGTATTGATCACAGTCTTAAATGGGCCAATCTGCGCTCCGAACTCCTTCATTACATTGCAATCAATGCCCACTCCACACATCTTGCTGAAAAACAAAGTACAAATCTTACCACACAGACTGTGTTGATTGAGCAAAAGCATTTTAAACATTTATTTAGCAATATTTTTTTTAAACTATCAAAGACACTTAAAATGATATCTTTGCAGTTCGTGTTGGCCTGTTCATTTTCTCTGCCTGGGTGTGATTATGCATTATAAATGAAATGTTATACTAGTGAACAGTCATTCTTATATATCCATATTTATATCATCCTACAGCAATGCATGTATCCTGTCTGGATAAGCGATAAGAAAGATGGATGGATGGATGGATGGATAGATAGATAGATAGATGGATGGAGGTTCAACAAAGAGTTCTATTCCTGTACTATTTTTTGGAAAAAAAAGCAGTCAGACAGCAGCCTGTCATGTGCGGACATGAAGAGAAAGAGGAAGGGAGCGATGGATCGAGGCTGCGCTTCCATGGAGACCACAAACCAGGAGGTCTGCTTTATGCCAGTCTGCCTGCTCACATCTGAAGGGGCACAAGGCCGGGGTGGGGTGGGGCCAAGGTCTCCATGGTAACCACGGTGAAATGCAACCAGAAAGGACTAAGGGAACGCCAGGTAGAGGGTGTGGCCGATGAGGTTCTCAGCACAGCTGTACTGAGGCCGCCCCAATCCCTAACCCTAGGGGTCGGGAAGGTCTGTCTTCTTCCCTCTTCCTTCATCCTCATCCTCCATGAGACACCGAGCGTCCTGCCCAGCAGGTACAGGGCAGTAGCAGACACAGTTAGCTTGCTAAGAACCAGTACCCTCACTCTGCTATATTTAGCTGCATGCATGACAAAAAAACATAAATAGTAAATATGTTCAGATGGCAGACAAGATGCTGGATCTCCTCTAGACAGGCGTGTTTGGAAAGGGCACATGAACGCCCACACAGTTAGTTCGTAGTTGAGGATTTTGACAGAGGCGGGTAGTAGGACGGGCTGACTGAAGAGGGAGATCAAACCCACCATCACTAAGACAGCCAGCCATCACACGCTCACGTGCTGTCTCTGGCTCCATGTCTATTGGGCCGTCTCCCTATTAAAGGCCACGCAGAGCTGGGGGGGAGACGAAGGAGACGCGTCATTCAGCCGGGCGACGCCCAGAGCCGCCGGCCGGGACACTGAAGAACAAGTTCAAACAAACCTCTCGCTTTCTCCCTGTTTTAATTTGGTCTATTTCAGTTGCGCGGGCACGACAACGGGACAACAACGCTACCGGCAAACAGCACAGCGACGGAGCCGTCAGACGCGCCATAATTCCGCTGGACAGCGGAAACAATAAAGCCACAGATAAAACAAAGCGCTGACAGACCGTGGAGATGTGACATGTCTCCATTAAAAAACACATCTCCCGCCTCACACTCTCTCCAATTTCCCCAAATCAAATTTGTTTCTTTTTTAAAAAAAAAAAAAGGCTGCGGGCAAAACATCGCTCTGCAATCGCGGAATTAAAAATATTACTTCAAAGCGGGGTGTTGGAGCCGACGAAGTAAACTGTCGCTTCACTAAATTACAGTCAGTTAGCGACTGACAGTAATTCTTACGGATCACAACGTCCTACTAAGACTATTTTAGTAACAGACAGCCTGTGTCTGCAGCGTGGGGCTCCTCTCTTTCCCATGCCGTTCGCACGGCTCCCAAGCAGCGCTAACCACGCGTGAACGGCGAGCTGCCTCCCATCACGCCCCCCACCCCCAGCAATGTCTGCGCAGTTGCTGCTATTTCGTTTGCAAGAATCGTTCGCATCGCGATTCGTGTTCCTCGGACCGAAATTGCCTGCTTACAGCAGCCTAGTAGAGCATCCATGTATAATCACAGTGTGTAGGCTACTTACATACCACAATGTGTAACTACACAAAAGACACAAAGTATTATTTTCTGAATCAGAGTCACATAGATTCAGTATTTTTTTTTTTGCTGCTTATCACAATAACCTTGGCGATTCTCCGGCAAAGACAGCATACACCGTGCACGCATTTCTACAGGCTGAGGATGTGTTGTGTTTGCGATCCCGTAATAGCTTCTCGCGTGTCCTGCTGCTGAAGGCCACCTGATGTTCGGGAAGGGATGGAAGAGGTCCGTTCCTGCATGGTTCTTATTTGACTCCCTTTCTGTCTGTCTGTCTTGCAGGGCCCAAAAAATACGCATTTAACCTAAGAGTACTTTTAAGTAAAACAACAGGAAATAATTTAACGCAAAAACAGCCTTCCATTTTCAAACGTTTCTTTTCATTAATTCAAGTAACTGAAAAATCACTGGAGAGGTTTCCACCTGTCCAGCTGTGTGCAGACATGATGAGAGCAAGGCGAGAGCGGGGCTTGTAATGACATGACCCCCACGCTCCCACGGACATATTTGCACGGTAATCGTGTCTCGTGGAGAAAGAGTGGTGTGAAAATGAGATTCCGAGATTGTCACGCGACGCGGTCCGTCTTCTGTTACAGCTTCCAGCGGGCACGGACAGAGGAAAGCACGCAGTGGGGCGCACGGACCGCAACCATGCTGTTAAAATGCTAATGCCTCTGGATGCCATTTGTTTTGCTTTTTCTGGTTTCTCTGTGGCATTGTAATGAAGGCCTGGCCTACACTGTGCCTGCTGCTTTCATTAATATTGCATCACCGCCTCAAATGCGAGGAGAGACGGGGGCAGTACAAGGCAGACATACAGGGGTGCGTGGGAGGCTCCAGCCGTTAATTGCACCTCTCTCTACGTGCTGGAAGGATCACCAATGAGAAGAAAAGATCCTTTCACTGGCCAACCACCCCCCCAGCAGGCACATCCCCTATAAACCTAACCACGGAGCAGTGCATGTTGGGAAAGGCTGAGCATTATGGGAAGGGGGTCCTGCAAAAGCTTCTAGTTCTCTAATGTATAAGAAAGGCATCCAGGACATAATCCATGTGAAACGTGAGTTACAAATACCAAATACGCAGCCTGTTCTGTAGTTGTATAAGATTTGGTTGCATACCAGGCTAGTTAATCCTCTTCAATGCTGTAAAAGATGGTGGTTTACCAGACTAACCAGCTCTTTTAGGTGTTGAAAAAGCTGGTGGTTCCCCCAACTAACCAACCCTCTGTTGTGTTGTACTAGCTGACAGTTGACCTAGCTAACCAGCCCTCTGTTGTGTTGTACTAGCTGACAGTTGACCTAGCTAACCAGCCCTCTGTTGTGTTGCACTAAATGGTGGTTCACCTGGCTAACCAGCCCTCTGTTGTGTTGTACTAGCTGACAGTTGACCTAGCTAACCAGCCCTCTGTTGTGTTGCACTAAAT
>JAODUD010000014.1:144876-158917 GCA_026784285.1 Stomatorhinus walkeri | reverse complement strand
TATTAAACCCCGTTGTTTTGGATATTCCTGTTTCCGATCATCTTTCCTGCCCGACGCCGCCGACATTCAGGCACGCTGCGCTAACCCGCTCGTGACAATCATCTGTTAGGTTGGCAATGAAACGTTACTACTTCTATGAATATGAAAAAAGGAATGAGATGGAATTATAGTGTTTACGCGTTTAATTTTGTACAATGACACATTAATATACATGTATATACATTACACCTGATGTACAGTTTAAAAATAAAAACAATCCTTTATAAACCAAAAGCTTTCTTGCATTACAACTCTGAGCTCAGAATTTGTTAAGTTTTAAAACTGACTACAAGACTTACTGAAACATGAAAAAAATATATATTAAACTCACTTCAAGCATCACGTTGATCTAGTTTTCTACGACCTTAAAATATTACTTTAAAAATCCAGTTTCTAAACATTATTTCTGAAAGACATTAATATTAACACGCACATGTATCGTTAGTATTAAGTGTGAGAAGAAATGTAGAACGGAGAATGAAAAGGAAGCATTTCCTCCAGTGTCTCCCAACCCGAAGTCTATCCTCCCCAGAGCTGGGTGATAGACTCTCACCATAGATCTCAGACCTTTTGAATTGTCGAGTTACTAACACCAAAATTTACAACAGTGACCCTAGTGAGCTACGTTTTTGTATTACACTAGTGTTAAAAGGTCTTATTTGATTTCAGTTACATTTTTCACTTACCAAATAGTGAATGCTATAAGTTACTAAAACAGATTCAAGCTACTTGTCACTGCCAGTTAATGTTCCAGTCCTTCAGAGCACCTTGCAAAGGTAACCCAAGCCTGACACGACGGAATGCACCACAGCTATGAGTGCGAGTGCCAGGTGATGTGCGGACTGTTTCAAGGCTCACTTTCAGTCAAAGAGACGGCATGAGGGCGGGGGTGTGAAAATGGAGAAAAGGCGTTCCGCGTCTGCTGGATGTTTATCCACGTACCGCGTGTAGCCACGTCATGACCACTAGAGGGAGCCACAGAGCAGTGTGTACAGCGATATGGAGCACGCACATGATGAAGCAATATAACAGCAGTAACTGTACAAGACGACCTCCCAGTCTGCAAAAGGTGAAAAGGGTGGGGCTGGAGGGGGGGCAGACGAACACGCAGCAGACACCATGACGGAGCAGACTGTGACACACACCCTTCTGCAGGTGTCCTCTCAGTGCCCCTGAAGCACCAAGTTCAAATGAATTGGACCCTTAACTTGGCAGGACTCATACAGTGCAGAACAGAGGCTGTTCTCCTAAACTTTCTGAATCCCTCCTGTTCTCCCCCAACGCACACATACTAGCGTCTATTTATTGCATGCATGGAACTCGACTCGAAATATCGATGCCAACTCCACAAGAATGACCGGCACAGTGCACTTTAAATCCATGCACGGGGTGAAGTCACATATCATTTGGAAGACTACATTATACAGATTTCTGCTATTCACAAAAAAATGAAATAAAACTATTATTTATATATAAAGCCACAGTGCACCAATAAATCATACTGAAGTCATCTGTTGGTCCGCAGCTAAAGACTTTGGAAGAGGGGCAAATGAGCCACTCAGATCGGACACTTGGGCTTGCTGCCGATTCTACCCTTTTTAAAAATATTTACATGCTGGCCCAGCAGGTGGCAGTATTACACCATAACGTTTATAAAGGAGCTATAATGATAAGGCTAATCCGTGGCTTACGCTTAAGAGAATAAAGAGTGAAGTTTGCATGGTGTCCAAATCACGCCGCACTGTTACAGTCTGCTGGGATTTGAGGAGGACTCCAATGTACATGAGGGCAAAGGATGTGACAGTACACCGATGGGGGCTGGATTCAGTGGATGTCCTGGGATCACGTGTGCAGACACTCTCAGTAGTTATATACCCACCCCCATATCTAGACTGATAACATTTGTTTTACCCCATGTGCCACATCAGTTCGGCCAGGAAAAACAAGCCAACAAATGTACAGCTGATATCGCATTTGGCAGAACACAGTGCTACATATCCAGGTGTGATCTGCCACATTCACCACAACAAAGGCAACAGTAAATAATAATAAATGGTAAAAAAAAAAACACATACACAATACTGGCTGCAAGGAGGGGGCAGATGCGGGGTGGAGTTAACAAGAGGGAAGTAGCTGTGTAGGGGTGGGGTTTGTGGAGGGGGGGGGAGGCATGCGATGCCTTACTTCCCTTAGGGGGTCTGAGCCCCGGCCCGCTTGAAGGAGCCCAGCAGGGTCTGCACCCCCTTTTTGACACTGGAACCAACGCGGCGGGCCACGGAATCTGCGGGGGGCCCCGGCAGGCAGGAGCTGGTGCTGGGGGGCCGGGCATCCAGACATTTCTGGTAGCGTAGCTTTTAAGGATGGATGGAACATGATTTATGCATTAGTTACCAGCAAGACCATTTCTTGAAAGCTACCATCATTCTCACTAGTCAGAAGTGTCGGGGGGGGGGGGGTGACTTTATAGGGGCCTTAGGATCTACCATTAGTGACCCCCCCTCTTCTTGGCACAATCTACCAAGGGGGACCAGCCCCGCCTAGCAAAATGTTCCGTAATCCCCATCTACCAACCCAAGTGGGGGGGTCCAAGCTGACATTTTGTCAGGGGGTCCAGAATTTCTAACTACACCCTCCTGTCTCTAGTTAAAGGGTTTATTCTGATTTAAGTCTTTGATGGAGGTTTACAGAGGTCCAAAGCGCACACACGCACTCACCATGCAGGCAGCCTGTACTGCCTCGGACAGGCTGGCGGCATTGGGCTCGCACCAAAACATGTGGCAGACGAAGTCTCCCGGACCCTGGGCCATGATGAAAGCGAAGGTGTGCACATCCTTCCCCACACCCATGAAGCTCAGGAAGCGGACCCTGCACTCGGACAGCACTTCGTCCGTCTGCACAGAGGGGCAATGGGTATTTTGTGTGACAATGTTTTCTCCAAAATGAAAGAGCAGTATTGACTGATCAGTTGGTGCAACGTCACTACAAGTACCCAACCAGACTTGCTGTCCCTCACTCCTGACCATCAGGCACAAGGCGTGGGGGGGGGGGTGACAACACCTCACCTCTGCACTAAGGATGGTCAGGGTGGCTGAGGCCACGTTCACAGTCACGCACTTCCACTCGTGTTTCTCTGTGGTATTCAGCACCGTCTCCAGGGCAACGTTCACCATGTCCATACCTGTGACGCAAGCGGAGCGCACAAAGACGAAAGATCAGATAGAAGGTTCTCCTATACATCTGCCAACCACAACAGTCGCAGCTCAGAGATCAAAAGTCAGGCATTAAAACAAGCCTTCAAATACAAACACCAGGAGACAGGACATCCACACATTCAACACAAATAGCAAGGTAAGTAAAAATAACCCTTACCAAAATTTTCCTTACCTACGGGTTTGGCCACTGGCACATTACCGAGGTAGCGAACCTGAAAGCGCTGCACCAGCTCATTCTTAGGTGCGGGGAATTCTGGAGAAATGTGAGAGACGAAATAAACAGTAGCTCAGATAATAATCTTGTAATGTGTTATGCAAATAAGGAGTCGATGTGTGTAGAGCAAATCACTTGGTGCCAGGGGCAAACAACGACCACTAGAGGGAGCCTCAGAGCAAAATCATTTTAGCTGGAGGTGGAGCTTACCCTGGAAAGGAATGTCTACCAGTTTAGAAGGATCGATGCTCAGTCTGCTCACGCAGGACTTGGACGATTTCCTCTCAGCCATGATCTTTTGGCGAAACAACAGTACCGTTAGAACAGCTAGCGAACCAGCCGTTAGTCACAACATACATCGCAAACTACTCAGATGGCTTTGCGGTCACCTTGGAGCAGATGTCATGCATACTGGTGGCGATATTCTTGGCTGGCGTGTCACACCTAAACACGTGGCACTTCAGCACTTGGGTCAGCTTGTCCCGGGCTACATAAGCAAAGTCCCTGTCAACAGGAGAGACGCTCAGCAGGAATTCACGCCAATACAAAGGCCGCTCCGATGGCGATGACGATGGGCAGGGTGTAACTCCGCAGTCACGCCGGTTAGAGCAGCAGATCGGAGCACATGGGCAGACCATCTCTCAGGAAATATTAACTGAAATTTCCAGAGGAAAATGTCAACTGCAAATGCTAGAGAAATGGCCAAGCATGTAGCTAAGGATCGCAGCTCTTAAATGGCATACATGTACTGGAAAAGGTCAAAGGAGACTGACAGAAAATAAAACGTTTTGTTTGGTCCTGATGGAATGTAATTTCTATGGACTATGGGACACTTAAACCATTAAGCATGGAACCTAAAATGCATGACACACTCCATTATGGAAAGGGAGGGGATGTGGGGGGTCAGCCTATGACATAACCATGACGACGACGACAACCACCATGGGTCTACAGAAAAAGGTGGCAGAAAGCAGTAAGAGGCACAGTACCTCTCCCTGTGCTCCACAAGGCAGCAGGTCAGAAAGAAAACAGCAAATCAAACCACAACTCAGCAGGAAGTCCAGCTGGGGGGGGGGGGTAGCTATTTCGAGATAAATGAGACTCATTCAGGAATAAATATTCACCACTCAGCGGACACAAAGGATATCTGACCACTTTGCAACATGAACAAAAAGCGAGAATTCAAATGATAAAAATAGGCGACAAATTTAAAGTAATTTTTTAAGGGTTGAATAAGCTGAAATGCAGTGGCGCAGCATAACCACAAGGGGGTAGCATGGCTCAGCAGAGCACAAGTCTGCCAGATGGGGCCTCTGAAGAATGCAGATCCTGGGATGAGTCATGGTGACTCAGAGTGCCCAGCTTGGATCTATAAATAGGCAGAGGATTCCTCAGTACAGCTGCTGTGGGTCTGATCTGACCCCAGAACCCTGTAACTGCAAGGAGAACTGCTGCCCGACACAGGCAGGAAGGGGAAACCACAGGAGCCATAGGGACATACAGGAGCCATAGGGACATACAGGAGCCATAGGGACATACAGGAGCCATAGGGACATACAGGAGCCATAGGGACATACTTTACCAGGCCTTCATAGAACACTGCATGCATTATCGACCTTGAACATACACACTAGAGGAACCAGCCAGCGTAACTTCAAATGCTTCAAGCACAGGGCAGAAGTAAACCTATCAGCACACCAGACCAATGGGGAGCGATTTTATTTAGGGTAAACGCTCCTGATACCAAAAGATGGTGCTTCTGCCCTTGGAACTGTCAGTGAGAATTCAGGTCCCGTCTCGGGTATCGGTCGCTAACCTGCCATTGTCCCGGCCGACGCCCCACACCCTGATGCTGACGATTGGCTGAGAATGCAGTAGGTTCTGGCTCAGTGGGTCAATCAGGTTCAGCGTCTCGTTCTCCAGAACCAGGAGCATGTCCTTTCCCTGGGTATACAGTGTGTGTGTCACTAACATATCAAGCTGGGGCAAATGCACACGCTGTCACTCAAGCACGATTTCTCTTTTATGCACATGGACACACACGCACACGCATGTTTGTATTTATGTCTTCTGTGGGGACCGTCCATTCATTTCTATGTGCATATCCCCAGTCTTAAGTATGACAACCATAACCCCCAAACCCAGCCCTGAATCTAACCCTAACCCTATACCAAATACAGGATTTTAAGTATTTGGAATTTTTTGATTGCAGTCACAGATTTTTATAAAAGTTTACCCTTGTGGGGTCTGGAAAAATTAAGTTACAGGTTTTTATCACACTGTGGAAATCTAGTCCCCAAAATGTAATAATTATAAAAACACACGCACACACACCTCTCCCCACATGCCGGCTGTGTCGTGCAGGTTGTGCTTGTGATAGGACAGCTGGCGGATGCAGTTGTTGACGGCCACACTGCTTTTGCCCGGAGCCATCTCCTCCTCTGAGATCTCCACCCAGCCCAGTGACCGCACTGCAAAGCACTGTGAGTACAGAGAGGAGTCATTGTCAACTGTGGCGTGAAGAGAATGTAGTAAACGGCTTTGCTAACGCTAACAGTCACCGCAGCACTATGTACCTTGGCCCCGAGATCAGCGCTGAAAGATGCCGCCTTCTTTTCACCTTCTGTCTGTGGGCAGCTGTGTGTGAGAGACACAGCGAGTGGTTACTGTGGCGTCCATAATACAAAAACATCCTGAGGATGTCCTTATATAACGTAGAATCTGGGGACATTTTTAAATAAAGCTATATATTCCCACAACTCGCTGTAACAAAGGTTATCCAGCTCCACGAGGACGACCGAGCGTACCTGAGATTGATGGAGGCATACCTTAAAGCGGCTACCTCAAACTCCTTCAAGCTCTGGTCAGGGGCTGCATCATCCTCCTGCAGGAAGTCATCACAACACTGTTGGGTTTCCAATGTTTATAAATAGAGTGCCATTTCTAGAGGATGTGTCAGCCTGGGTGGTTGCCAAGCGTGATCTCGAGGTGTTTTGTGCTTAGGGGTGGCAATGCTCTGTATGGGTGATTAATAAGGTAGATTCCTGCTGACTGGTCGGGTGGTTCCACGGATGCACGACTCACCTTCCATAGGTCGGCATCCTCATCAAACTTGTTGGGGCGTGATGGGCCGTTCCACGTCAGCTGAGATGGGGACAGAGGGACATACAGGGACAAACATAAGTAAACAGATATTTTGCACACCTTGTATTATCAGAACTGGTTTTTCTCAGGATTCAGACAAATGCACCTTATATAAATTATCCACCCATACACATTTTTGCGCAAGATGTATGCATATCAGAGTAGCTGCCACAAGCCAAAACATTTTGCTGCCACGCATACACAGCAGGAAGGTCATCCCGATCCTCAAAAACAATGCATGGGACCAGATGCCATCAGTCACCATAGAGCTTAATTCATATCCCACCTAATTACTTTACTACATCACAGTGAACCAAATCAGCTACGGACTGATAGTGCACAAAAAATACCTACTGATTGCTTCAAAGGTATCATTCAAGCAATCTTCATAAATGGTATGGGAATGAAAACAGAGTACCTCCAACACACCTGAGCCCAGTGCTTCCACAGCCACACACTCACAGCACATTTGGCCTCAGAGAGCAAGGTCAAAATAATCCAGACACTAACACTTCACTTGTGATTAAAACAGAGTTCAAAAGACGGGACCAAGTGAAAGCTCAGGAACCTGACCACCCTGGACTAGATGATGATGGTACAAGGATATTTTTAACCCAGAATTACAGGCAAATGGCAGACTACATTACATTACAACAGGAATTAGCAAATGAAGCTTCGTGGACCATTTGCTGTATTTTTTGACCCCACATGATGGTGCTCTCGGTTTGCCTTGGGGGCATGCTTTGAGCCCTTTTATGTACACAGAGTAATACCAGCCCGCGCCGAAATTCAGAATGGAATGAAACCTCTACAGTCAAGTTTAAAAACAAACTCGGAGCGTGATCACATATGCATCCACTTCCTGGCCCTCACCTGTGGTTCCTCGGTGGGTGTGGCTCCTGGGGAGGTGCTGGAGGGCCTCTCAGGAGCCTCACCCTCTTCCAGGGGTGAAGGCGGCTCCCACTGTGTGGTACCAGTGGGAATATGCCAGTAGTAGGTGCCGGAGGTGTCCCGCACTCGCATCCAGCCGGCTGGCAGGTCCGTATCCGTTTCAAAGGCGCTGCGGTCCCAGTATGGTTCTGGCATATAGAGCGGGCATGAGTCACACACTTTCAGCATTAAGATACAGCACCAAAGGCAACTATTAAAACAAAACACAGTTCCAATTTTAAGCAACAAAATTCAACAAGGACAAACTGAAAATTGGACAAGCAGCCTTAAAGGGAAATACACATCAACAGCGAGCTTTACAAAAATGATGAGATTGTCATGGATGAAAAGCTCACTGATCCAGCCTCACTTTTGCTTAGACATGCCATGATTACCTCTGCCACCTCAAAAGAGGAAGGAGGTTTTGCTGTGCGCTGACCCACCCATCTTCTTCATACCAACCACCACTGGGCTACCATGACAAGGAAAAACTGCCATTCACATCGCTTCAGTCACACCCAAAGGACAGCAGCCCCACAATCCAAAACATCCAATCTGATAAGCTGTTCTTACCTGTCTCTCCATCGGGGGTGCTGTTGGCTGTGCTACCTTGGGATAGAGAGGTCCAGCTTGAGTCCTCATCAGTGGGGTCACCATTCCTGCCCTGAAAGAGCAGGCAAGCGCTCTTGCAACCCCCAGAAAACTCCTTCCGAGACTCACTATTGCTTTGAGTCTCTGAAGAAGAGTCTGTGTCCTTATCCCCTCCGAGCGTAGCCTGAGCCTCATCCTCCCCTTCCACAGCTTCCTCCTTTTCATCTTCTTCGTGGCCTTCCTCTTTGCCCCTGGGTGCCCCCAACGTATCAATGAGCAGTGGCTCATTTGCTGCGTTCTTTGCCTCCAACTCCAAATCAGGGCACAGTGACCTCAAGGTCTTCCCCTCACCATTCAGCTCCTCATTAAGTGGAAGGTTCTGATTAGGGTTCTGGTCGGGGCTCAGGTTCCAGTTCTGGTTTTGGATTTGGCTGGGATTACGATTCTGGTCCTGCTTCTTCTCAGCCACCTTGCGCAGCTGGTTTCGGCCCTCTTTGACACGCTTAGTGTTGCTGCCAATGCAGCTGTCAGACACGGGCCGACGACCTTGTTCATTCTCCTGGTTCCGAGACCTTCCACCCTCCCGGCGCTGACTCAATGCATCATCATCTACTCCAACCATGGTGCCGTTGAGTAGCTCTGAAGTCGTGACAGATGCGTAAATACGCCGGCTCTTAGGTGAGGAGTTGGGGCCTCTGGTCTTGGTCTTCTTGCTCAGATCAGTGTCAATCAGTGCGCTGTGTGGGGAGCACAGGTCAAGGGTCAGCGCAGAGATGGAGGTCACACGGGTGTTGTCGTTGGCTTGGTCCGAGGTCTTATACAAAGACATGGCATGGAGCTGGAAGACTGGGGGCCTGGAGTGGCAGACCAAGGCAGCCAATCACACATTTGTTTAGGTAGGAAGCAGAACCACAGCCTGCTTCAGGAGTAAACAAAACTCCAAAACATCCATCCATCATCTAACCACTTATCTGGGACAGGGTCACACACAGTGCACAAGGCAAGGGAACACCTTGGACGGCATGCCAGTTCAGCACAGGGTACACTTGCATACTCAGAAAACTAAAAGAAAATTCACCTACTTGCATGGATTTGGACTGGGGGAAACCAAATCAACCAAGTAACATGCAGAGAACATGCAAAGTCCATAAATACAGCATGGAGGCAGGATTCCAACTCCCAACCCCAGAGATGTGAGGCAAGTGTGCTTACCACTGGGCCACCATGCCATCCATTATAAAGGCACAGCAACTTCTTACTCATTTACATATATAAAGGTATTACTGGAACAACCCAGTTCAATCTCTGAATCACATAAAGGTCCGTCATGGGATATGAATCAGGTAACATCAAAGTCTATGACACACTGCATTGTGAGTCTGCCCATGAAAGGCATGGTGGGGGGGGGGGGGCAGATTTCTCCTCCAATGGAAGCTCAGGGAACAGTTACATTATATCAGGTGTTGCTGTATGCATGTGCCCGCGCAGTTTACACCTGCTTCATGCTACAGAAGTGGCACAAATAATTTGTGAAATTCAATATGTGTGATTCAAGATAATACAAAAGTCGAAGTCTACTCTTGCAGTGCACAGTGACCCCATTCAATATGAGGTCATTCTACAGCAAGGAATATTAAATTTATAGAGGAGGCCAGACAATTTCCAGTCATGCATCTGACGCATGTACTGTAATAGCATAAAATACTCAGCAAATACAAGACCTAGATTTTAGTTATTTTCAGTCAGCAAAAATAGAGACATACAGTTTCACTTGCATTGTTTTTCCATCCATCCATCATCTATACCTGTCCTATGCAGAGCTGCTTGGGTCCAGAGTCTAAACTGGAAGTTATGGGCCGCAAAGCAAGGAATAACCTAGGGTGGAGCGCCAACCTATCAAGGACCATTCGTCCTATTTGTAAACATTTTGCCATTCGCCAAACTGTATTTAAAATTGCGGCAGACAGGAATATATACCCAATAATACTAACAATAATGAAATATGCTATTCAAATTAGCTAGGTAGTCATATAAATAATATATATTATAATATAATATATAATAAGCAGAGAGATATGTAGCAACTCCAAACAAATAACAGATGATGAAGTACGGCTTCCTCATTACCAAAAATCAAGATGACAATTTAACGGCTGTTAGTAAATTATCTATGCATCTCCTGTGTCACTGATGGTAGATCGGGGGAATTGCACGCCGATGTACGTGATATTATTCACGCATATTCAGATTAAAATGGCTGCATCGGTCGGAATTATTTTAGGCAGCGTTTGAAGTCCCGTGATTCTCCCGGAGGAGGAAAAATTCCGGTTTACAAAATAGTGCTACTGCGGCTCTGGTCTTCACCATATTTTAAAACTGACCTTAAATCCAGTACAGCTAACAGATCAAAACACAACATCGTTATCGCTCCTGTTAATCTGAAATAACTGGGAAAACAGACACAGCCGAAAGACTGGAAAGAGCTTTCGGCCAAAACAACGTCGGTTGGCTTTAATCATTAAAAAATGGAATATGGCTTATTTTCAAACAAACCGCTTTTTCGGGTTTGTTTTGTTAAGCTGATCTATTTTAGTCATTGTGGCACGAAGGGGTATCTAACATTAGCTACTTAGTAACGTGGGGCGGCCCGGCCCACCATCCCCGGCGAACTGCGCCGCGATCCAGCGCATATAGGTGGGGCGTCAGTGTCTGTATTCATATGTACATGAGACGCGCCGCTGGTCAGAAGCACAGCTCCGGTTCACCATCCTCGTAATAACATCCACAGCGATAACGAGAGCTAGGCCCGCAGCCCCGGAGCTGCGCCAGGATGGGGGTCCGTACCAGGCTACGGAGCGGGCAGCGCACCACCCTAGCAAGTGACCCCCCCCCATGCCCCTCACAGAAAAAGCTCGGCTAGCGAGTAGCGGTGGGACAATTTGGCATTATCATCGTATACGGGGGTCGACTCCAAAAATGCTGGTCGTACGCGTATTAGCAGGCCGCCGAGCGCCGCAACGAAGATGGACAACGGCAGGACCGCCGCGCAGCAGCGAATTCGACCCCCCCGCTTCCTCCCCCTCTCAGCCTCCGACATAAACACACCCATAGCCACGACGCAGGCTGTCCTCCGGCCGGCAGGTTATCGGGGAGAAGCGACCACACGTACCGCTCCGTCTGGCCGTATCTCCTCAGCCGAGATGGTCGCTCGGAACATTCGGCGGCTGCAGCGTCGTCGTCACCAGCTGGATCGCGGCTCCATCCGACGAACCGCAGAGGGCGGCTGACGTCATTGCGGAACGTCACTCCGCAGATCCGGGCGCAGCCGAGCTGGTCACGTGGGCTGCAGAGACGGAGAGGCAGGGATTTTCCTGCAGGTGGAGATCCGCTTGCCCCCTTTGCTGAAATGGGTATTTCTGTCGACATTGCTTCTGTGCGTTAATATTGGTGGTTCACAAACAAACAGCTAAGCTGTAGGTGCTATGCTGACATTTGATAATGACACAGAATATAATTTGAGAAATAAATTAACAAATAACATTAAAAAACTGAAGTACTGTACATTAATTAAACGCAATGCGTCAATGTGTTCTCTTCAAATAATACCTACAAATAATAATAATGACATGCTATGATGCAATGTTTTGTGCTTTTTGCACCCACGGAACCTTCTGAATAGGTGGCTGCCTAAAAAAAACAATCAGACTCTACAAATCGCTAAATTTTAGCTCGGAACAGAAGGCTTGTTGTTCAATATACGGCCGTTTTTCCAGTGCCAGCGAGGAATCAGCCTGAGTGACCTACAAGTTATTTAATGGAAAGTCCTCCATCATCTTCATAAACTGGATAAATAGTCAAAAAGTTGCTCTGTTGAACAATGCACTTTTGGAATTATTAGCAAATGTTTTTTTTCCCCATCTCACTTGTACATCAACGGTCCAGAGAATGGTTTCTGAACACCAAGAAACTCGAACTGCATCAATTTAATAATTACTCTTTATTGTTATTTTAACAGAGGGAGAATGGTGATGCAATGGTTAGAAGTTACCTCACACTCTTGGACCAGGGCTCGAGTCTTTGCGCTGCTCCATGTGTGTGGAGTTTGCATGTTCTCACTGCATCTCTGTGGGTTTCCCCCACAGTTCAACAGGCTGAAGCTAACTGGAGTTACTACATTGCCCACAGGTGTGCATGTGTGAGTGACTGGTGTATGGGTGTGCCTGGCTGGTGCAACATCTTGGGTTGTTCCTTGTCTTGCACCCATAGTCTCCAGAATAGGCTCTGCCCCCCCCCCCAAACCCAAACCCAAACCCAAACCCAACCCAGAATAGGACAAGCAATTTCAGGGGATGGATGTTATTTTTGCACATATTGACACATGACAAACTAATGAGCCTTTCTGCATAATTTCACTCACATTTATCTTCCAGCTACATCAGGGTGGACTCTAGTCCAAAATGCAATTTAATCTGGACTGAATTATTGTCCCCCTGCACTTCATAGCAAATCTTATCATCTGCAATCTCCCCCCTGCAAATCTGCAGTGCATACTCTGCAAATTTTACCATGGGGGACCCCCCCCACAAAGACTTATTTGCCTCAATTATCTGACATTTTTATCCAAAACCACTTCTATGGGATTGAAACCCACAACCGTTACATTGCACAATGCTGTACTTGTTGAGCTATAGGAACATTTGAGCCCCACCATGTTAACCACTATTAATAACACTAACTACACAAGGGATTAACAAACTGCAACTATGCTTTAGATTGTGTGTCCAGATACATTATATGGGCAAAAGTACTAAGACACCTGGCCATTACACCTACAGGAAATTTTATGACACCCCATTCTAAATCCATGGGCAGCAATATGGAGTTGGTCCCCCCCTTTGCAGCTATATCAGCTGCCACTCTTCTGAGGCTTTCCACAAGACCGTGAAGTATGCCTGTTTACATTTTCGCCCATCCATCGAGAAGAGCATTTGTGAGGTCAGGCACTGATACTACTAGGCCTAAGTTATTGAAAATCATGAAAATGGCATATGGGTCAAACAAGTAAAGTATAAATGAAAGGCTGTGAACAGGTTTCGATCGTGACTGACCCCCTCCAGTAATAATTAATAAGACGGCTTATTTATCCTCCATTGGTGGTGTGGGGTTTAGTTTCGTATGAAATTATCTCTGAAGTCTATCCTACCAACTTCTTGAGTCTCCTGTGTTTATTTACCGTAAAGGTCCCACACAAAAACAGGTGACACACCGTTGGCCAGGAGCTACAAAAGTTTCAGGACCAAACAACCAAGATCAGGCTCCGGGTGTGAAAGTGCTTATGGCGTCCTGAGACTGTGCCATGCTTGAATTCACCGAGCTCTTCAGAACAACTCATTCTTTCACAAATGCGCGTAAACCTGACTCTCTAGCTAGATGCTTGTGTTTATTATGAAAATTGTCATTTTCAAATTATATATTCATTAGAAAGTGTCAGCCATGCTACATCACACAACAGCTGCTTTGCCTTGCAATTCCTGCTGATAGCTTGTTTTTGGTTAATGCCAAAAAGGTATTGTACCCACATACAGTGCACGCCAGTAACGGCTCAGCTTTGGCCCTACTGCCTCAGAGCAGGTTCAGAAAACAGCAGATGAATGCAGATCATGCTACGGACCATGGGTCGACACCTGCGGCCATCAAGTGCAAATGGCAGACAAAGAGACAGTGTTATTTCCTGGTGAATAATGGGTCAGAGTGCAGTTGAGCGAAGCACTTGGAAATAATTCCCTTCATAGACTCATGCATCCTGATCCATTAAAAATACTTTGAGGAAAAATACACCTCGAATTTTGTACACCATTTTGGGGAGTGAAGTGCAGACAGTTTTCAATTTTCATTAGCCCAGGACCCCCCC
>JAODUD010000014.1:133016-144776 GCA_026784285.1 Stomatorhinus walkeri | reverse complement strand
ATGGGATGTTCTCTCACCCTTTGAATCCCCTCATTCCACCTATACAACTCAGCAGAGAGTCCTTTTCGGGACCCGCCCCATCTCCCCGATGTCTAAGGGCAAACTCTGGCACTGGCTTGGGTCATCAGACCGCCCACTCAGCAGGTAGCACACCTGTGTGGTCTTGCAGGTGTTCACACATGGCTCTGATACATGGCCCTTGTGGAACAGGTACCAAAATTTTTGGAAGATCAGGTCTTCAGCAAGGAACCTCCCAATTAACTTGTCCCAGTCTGCTGGAAAGAGGGAGTTCAGGCCGTATGCTTCAGAGGCCCGATAAAGCAGGGTCCATTTGGGACTGGGAGCCAGGCTGTGGGAATAGTGGTTGTTGACCTCTGTCAAGTTGAGAATGTATGTCTCATGGTCCAGAACAAAGCGGGAACTTCCTGGATAATGCCCGTCCATGTAGTACACGCGGTAACCTGGTCACCAAGACATAAACAGTCACATTAATTTCACCCTCTATAGCTGTGGTTCCGTATCCGGTCCTTGGGAGCCCACAGTCTGTCCATATTTTTGCTCCCTCCCAGAAAGTCCACATTTGGGAGCAAAAATATGGACTGTCTGTGGGTCCCTGAGAACTGGATCGGGAAACACTGCTCTACAGCAACAACTAATAACAGTAATATTTAAAAACAAGGATCTATCCATTATTCAGTATTATATTAGTCATTCCGACAGACACTATGAGTCCCCATTCTGGGTGGGCAGTTGTAAAGGCTCATTGCTTAGGTGTCAGATAACTGGCAAAGGCAGGGGAGGACTTACCTGGGTTCAAGTTGATGTAGGTAGTGGCACTGGGGGCAATGAAGGCCACGCCCAGGGGGCGTGTCAGGGTCTCCTCATCATAAAACATCTGGAACTCGTCCATGTGGGTGTGGCCAAAAAACTGCCCTGCAATAGTGCCCTCATACCTGGGCAACAAGATAAGCATTCACCAAAAATGGCTTACAAAGACTACAAGACAAGAATACCACTATTTCAGTCATGTGCAAAGGTGGCACCATCGGGGGGTGCAGCCCACAGACTAGTGAGCGCAGAATCCTGGAGTTGTTACACAAAGCAGAACTTCTCAGTTAACTGGGTTAACTTAAACTAGAAGTAATGATCGTCCAATAAGAGTTTAGGTAAGGAGCATTCCTATTGGACGGTCATGACTTCTAGCTTAAGTTTCAGATTCGGTTTATTTATAGAGCACATTTCACTCAGCAGCAGAACAAAGTGGTAAACAAAATCAAAATAACATAAAACCCACATACCATACAAACAACAAAGATAGAAGAAGGTCCTATACTGAGTTAAAAGCCAAACAATAAAAGTGTCTTTTCAGATGGATTTTAAACGAAGGAAGTATTGGGGCCAGAAGCATTCCACAATTTCTGAGCTGAAACCACAAACGGCTGATCTGCCCTCTGTTTCAGTCGATTTCGGGACCACAAGTAGAGACTGATGGATTTACAGTCCTAAAAGGTCAGAGAGATGAGTTGGGACCAGGCCATTTAAAGCTTTGCGTACAAACAGTAAAATCTTAAAATTAATCATGAAGTGCACTGGGAGCCAGTAAGAGAGGCGAGTATGGGATTAATGTGGCTGTGCGTACGAGTTGCCGGATTTTGAACTAGTTGTAGGTGTGAGAGAGAGACCTAGCTAACATCAGCATACAGGGAGTTAAAGTAGTTCATCTGGGAGGAGATAAACACACGTGTTACTCTTTCAAAACCCCCCGAAACCAGGCTGACCATAGATAAAAGCCTCAACTGGAAGGAACTATTTTTAACAACCAAATTTGTGTGTTTATGCAACCTAAATTTGCAGTCCTTTATCGCAGGGTCCAGGAGACCAAGGTCCAAATGGTCGGCATTATTTGTACTGGGTACCAAAAATAGGACTTCAGTTTTATTTTCTTGTAGAATCAAAAAGTTTAAAGCCAAATCACCTTTTAACCTCTCCAAAACTGTTCAATAATGGTTTTATTATATTGGTGATAACCCAGGTAACCAAGCCTGGTTCATGGAAAACCTCGCAGGGTCCACCAACCTGTTGACAATGTGGTAGTAGTTCCAACTCCAGCTCTTGAGACACAATCCGGGTGGGATATGACCGATAATGTGCACCTAGGGCCAAGAAGAGGAAACATGAGCTATCTCAGTGCACGTAACCATGGTAACCTGATAACTGAAACAAGGAACAAAATACGTAATAGGTAGAAAAGCCCCAAGCTAACATTAATGCTACCTTTCCATTAAAAAACACATTAATAAAGCACACAGCCGACCCTCCTGCGTCACGACTCTCCCCCTCGCAGTTCCAATATAACATGGGGTATATCATTCAGTACATCATTTTTGCCCATTCATCCAGAAGAGCATTTATCAGGTCAGGCACAGATGTTGGACGTGACTAGTTCATCCCAAAGGTGTTTTGTGGGGTTGAGGTCAGGGCTGACTAAGCAGAGCTGAAAGTCTCGCTCTTTCCGTCTCAGACAGAGCCCCTGTGCACCTGCAGCACGGCCCCGCCCTGTTCTCACCTTCTCCCCCTTGTCTTCTGCCCGCTGCAGGATGCCAATGAGCCACTGGAGCTGGTCGGCTGGGTCAGTGGAGTTCACCAGCAACCAGAAGTTCTCCTTGGCACAGTAGTTCATGTTGAGGGAGACCACTCTCAGGCCCGGCTGGACGAGTGCCGTGTAGAATCCAGCCCGCCTGGACACCAGCAGGGAAACGCAACCATTCAACATGCAAAGTTATCGACACTCAAACCAGCATAGTCTGTAGTAATAGTTCTTATTCAATTTTAGCAGAGTCAGAAACTGCTTGAAATGTGTTTATTGGTATTGCTGCCTAGGAGAGATATTAGTTATAATGATCTGCTCATAGTCAGCCCAGCCCTACCGGAGAGTGTGCAATGCGTCTGCTGGCAGCCAGGGGGCCCACTCCTCAGCCATGGTGTTATAGAGCCAGCTGGACGACTGGTTCCCATGGATAAATGGTGGTGGGAAGCTGTTAACAGGAGTGCTCTCGTGGTTCCCCACAGCTGGGTACACGGTCGCGCTGGGGCCTAGATATTTGCGGATGAGCCGCGACACAACGGTGAGCTCGTGCAGCTGCTGGTCCCGTGTCTGGGCCCACACATTGTGGGCCGGGATATCTCCAGTCCAGTAGACCCAGTCCCAGGGTCCGTCCCGGGCCGCGTTCTCCAACAGGCTCTCCACGGTGTGCAGCGGGAGGTCGCATTTGCTGTAGGTCCCCCAGAATCCCGCGGTGCGGCGATGAGGCCAGCGCGACACCACAGAGTCATTCCGGCAACACAGTGGCTCTTTGCAGTCGGCTGGGCTGCCCACAGCATATTCTTGGTCCCAATGCACATCGGTGAGGAACAGCACCCGGCTCTGGGGGGAGCCCGGCCGGGGGGGGGACGGGGGCACAACAGGGGGTTTGGGCCTGGGGGGCAGGGTGACGTTCCATGGGGCGTAGATATCGAAATGACCACAGGTACGCCCCACCAGCACGGCACAGGCCTCGGACGGCGACAGCACCGACCGCTGCAGCGCGTTAATGATGTCGTCACGGAAAAGCTCCGTGATCTGCCGGCACACGTGCTCCTCAGCTAGGTGGAGGCGTACGCAGGTCTCGCCCGCCGCCTGCGCCACACGTTCCACGTTGGCTTCATTCTGCAAGAAAAGCGTGAGAACAGCAGTTACGTGCAGTGCTGTCGGACTGAGGGCCAGAATGGGCAACATAACAGAGCACCAGACTTGTTACTTCTATACTGTTTAGTGTTAAACTGATGCATTTCCCACAAATACCCTCCTATACACACACACACACATCTAATTTTAAAAGTTCTGCAAGCCAGTCATACTGATACAGAGACCACTAATGCTGGAAATCCAGTCAGATTGAGGAACTGGGAAAAGGCAGGAGGCACCATCAAATTTACTCACAGAGGATGCATTTGTGATTCAGTACTAAGTTTTACAAATGCATGCATCTCTCCACTGACAAGCATCTGCTCTATAAAATTGTCATTATAGATAGAGATATTCCAATTATATCGACTCTCCCTGCCGGCCCCTGGAGGATGGGCTCCCCCTTTGAGTTGAGTCTGGTCCCTCCCAAGGTTTCTTCCTTCTTGAGAGTTTTTCCTTGCCACTGTCGCCTATGGCTTAAATACTGGGGGCTTTGAGACGATGTAATGTTGTAATAATGTGCTCTACAAAAATAAACTTGTTGTTGTTTGTTATTTACTCAATTGTATATTTTATTTTGCTTACACAACCCATTGATGGCATTCATGGGACTATGTCCTTTGCCACTACTCCACCTGCAGGGTTCCTACCAGCCATGCAGCAGTGTTGATGATGCACAGCAGACCAGGTTAAGGAAGAAAGACCCCAAACAAAGCTGCCCCCTCCCCCCTGCTCCCTCCCCCCAGTGTTATGTCCAAACCAACCCGCGATATATAAAAACATCAGAACGTTCTCGGAATCTGCATGCCTCACACGCTACATCTGAAGAGCCTGAGGTGTCAGTTCGCCAAAACCAAAATAGAGGAGCCATCGAGCGACCACAGCCCTCAAAAGCCACCCAAAGTTTCCATTTGTGCCGGTCAGCACGCGCTGAAGAAATGTTGCAGTTTCATTCTGACATATGGAAGAGCTGACAGTCAGCGTACCAAAACAGCAGGGAAGGATCTAAGGGTGCCTTGTCAGCAGTGATATGCACCTGAGCGGTAGATTCTACCCTGCCCACCCCCCATCACTGCAGACGTCACTGTAGAACAGCCAAGTCATAAAAAAGGTCTCCTTTTTTGCAAATCAGTGGGAAGGCCGGGCACTGACCACAGGGCAAGTCTCAAAGTCCATCAGCTGAAATGCCAAGTACGCTCCCTCATAGTACCTTTACAAAACTATTAACATTATTAAGCTGGGTCCCCACATCAGATTAAACAATCATTCTGATGGTGCAGCCCAAGTACTCGAAGCTGCCTAGCTGTCCCAGATACCGAAAACCATGGACTCATCTCGTCTCATCGTCATCATTCAAAAGTACATTTCACCCTTCTAATGTAGATCATAAGTATCATGCGCATCCCCTCTAGTAAAACACAACCTTTGACCCCCATAATGCAGTCCTTGGGCACCTTGTCTGGCCAGTCAGTGTTTCTTGGTGAAAGAAAAACTAGAGAATAAACAGCATAAGAACCCTATTTGGAGAGATCAAAGTTGAGAAGACCACTTTACAGGGTATTATTACATCCAGGATACTGCTTCATAAAATTTTATGTTACAATACTCTTGAACATTGGGGCAGTTAATTTAATTGCTCTAAAACGACTATATAGTTAGCTAAACCACATGCTGATTTGAGTTTTTAACATTCGACCTTGCAAATGCTTTCCGCAAGTTATGTCGTTTAAAATACTAACTAATTTAGTCGTCTGATCCACTGGTCCACCTTCCGAAGAGTAACATTCAAGATGTTCGAAGTAAAACTAAACATAAATCAAGGTGAATACCGGCCAAAGCTCCAGATGTTTTTGTGGATAATGGACACCTAAGTGCACATGTATTTAATCAATATTATTAGACTGCTCACCATCAGAGCCACGTCTACGATGGCAAACACTGCTTCACATAGCCAGCAGCTGACGTTTCGCCAGGAGACCCCAACCCGAAACTTGGAAATCGCGTCAACAAACTTTATGTCAGCTCTTCGGTCTTCATCTCGAAGCGGATGTGCGGTTCCTGACGGGGATTGCAGACAAACACAGGCGTAGAACAAAAAACAAACCGTCCACAGCGCTGTTTGCTTCATGGTGGTACATAAAAGTCCACACAAGATGCGAGTCAGCACCGAGTCAGCAGCGAGGTCCAAGGGCTTCAGTGCCTGCCTGGAGTAACTTCTGCTTACAGAAAAAAGGACGCGGAAATGAAACCACTTTGCAGGTATATTCTCCGGCTGTCCACGCTTACGACACGGTACACTGACAAGGTTCACAGCCTCAGCAGTTTATATAGAAGGCGGTGACTTACGACCCTACAGCAACTCTAAAATGGAATGGGGGGAAATGTCAGGTTTGTTTAGCGAGTGTCGAAATAAGCTTGTCCCCCACCTCAAATAAGGAGGCTTATTGAACTGAGCCAGCGCAACGGAAGCGTCTCCCACTCTTAAATTCGTATATCTCCTCTCTAGAGAGACACCACTTCAGACAGACCGCAAACGCATTGCTAAGGTCCGGCGATCGGCAGCTCGACTCAAAACATCCCTCAGCGTTGTCTATGAAAGCAACCCATCTCACGAAACACCGCAACATGCAATTGGACAGATCACATGATTTCTCACGTGATCGGTGCCCAGCCCTCATCACGTGATTAGAGTACATTGTTGAACTGGTTAAACCCATATGCAGCAAACGGCTTTCATCAACGAAAATATTATGCCTTGAGGAAATTATAATGGAATTGTACTTGCTGACGCAAAATGATTTTTTTTTTTACTTGGTACGCCCTTTGATATAGCATGTATAACATTTTTAACAGGGGAATTTTGATCGTTCTGCGGGTGCATATGGTTAACACAATTCGCTGACTTGCGCATTTTGTCGCTGTTGCGAAAAACGGGAGACTTAAAAATAGCCATTGACTTCTCTAAGCATTGAAAATTCAGCATAAAACATTTCACATGAAATCAAACCCATAAGCGTATAAGGCCTATAGGTTTATGTTTTTTGCCCGGACTTGCAACAAACTATCTCTGTGACAGAAACAACAATATGAACTCAGGGAGGCCTGCTGAATCTTCCGGGATATGCATGCTCTTCTGCACCCGAGCTTAACCACAAACCGCCATCACCTACAGTGCAAAATGCTTCTGTAACTTTTACATTCTACTGTTTTTGAGATCAGCGCTGAGTTTTCTACTCTGCAACATCGTATTTACTTGAAAAAGAGACAGCTTTTCTGAAATAATTTTAATATACATATTTATAAATTACATAACATGTGGCATGCTTTTTGTCTTCGGAGATACAAACAAGGCAGTGAATTAAGCTGTGGAAAGCTGAAAATAAATTATTTTGTTTCAAATATGTTTAGAAGTTCATTTCAATCGCCATCGCCCTCGTGACCTGTCCTATCCACCATCACATCCCCAAGCACAGGCATAACTATTATCGGTCTCCTGAAATCAGGTGTTTGTGGTGCAGAATAAAAACGTTCAGCCCCCTCGGTCAGACATCTTAGGCCACAGAACATACTTTTACAATTATTTGGCAGATGCTTTTATCCAAATCGAACTTACTATTGAGAAAGCGGGTTTTCCAGCTCCTGGAGCATTTGAAGTTAATCGGCTTACTCACGGGACCAGCGGTGACATGATTCGCCAACAACATTCACCCTTCATTCAAGTATAGTCTGGTTAAGGAAGGAAATAAAATTTCGGAGAAATCTACTAAGTCTGCCGTTTAGTGATGCATGTGAAAGTAACGTCAACATGAACATTTATGCACAAAGAATGGGGATAGAGATTGAAAAAGGGATGATACCATGGATTGTCACAAATTATTCACAGACCACATGAAATGCTCCTCCGCTTATCAAGGTCAGATAGAGAAGCATATTAATAGTGTCTACTTTCTGTTCAAGGCACAAGGGAAAAGAATGAACGATAATTACTCACTTCGCTGATGACAGCATTACTACCGATAACTACATTCGAATTGCAACTTCTCAATTAGATGGGTGCAGAGGAAATTAACTGTACTGCAGCTATTCCAGCAAACCTGTCGGTGGCAGTGTAGTTGAACACATTGACACCCCCCAAGTTAAGCTAAAAAATGCAGATAGGCACCAGCAAAATTAATAATAGAAAACAATATATTTCTGGGAGTGTAAATCATGTTATACTGGCATGTTGTAATATAGTGTCTCTTTTTGACTTCTCATGCAATGGTGGGGATGAGATAGAAGGGATCCCGTCCATTTGATTAACACCCAGAATGTTCTGCATAGTAAGGCAAACACAAAAGCACAAAAACATCATATCAATAAACAAAAGATGGTTTTAAGTAAACAAAAAGCAAGCACTGGTAACAAGTTTAAGTTGACATTAATGTTAATAATAGCAATAAGCAGAGATGCTTTCAAAGGAAGAGCAGACAGCTGGGGGTGGGTCCGAGGCAGCAGTAAGACATGGTGTTAAGTAAGGCTGGTATCATAGGGCTTCACTTGTCCTGCATCTTCTCCAGGATGGGGACGATCATGTCGAACTTGGGCCTCTTGGCCGGGTCTTCGTTCATGCAGATCCTCATCAGCTTGCAGATGTGGGGTGATATGCCAGGTGGAATGGTGGGACGAAGACCCTCAAGGGCAACCTACAGGGGTGGGGGGCATTGTGCACACAAGTTAGGGAGGGAGAGAGAGAAGGATTGAGGAAAATACAGAGAGAGGGAGGGGGGAGAGAGAGAGTCGGAGAGAGGAAGGGAGGGGGGAGACAGGAGGGAGAGAGAGAAGAGAACACTAAGAACACTTTCTTTTTAGGTAATAATAGTAATATGTTTAATTAATATAGCACCTTTCCAGAGGTCAAGGTCTCTTTAGAAAAACAGTCTCTAAGTGGGAAGAAGAGGCCCAGAACTTCATCTGTGTTCTTGTCAATTCTTGAGTGTTTCCTGTCATAAGTGGGGGGGGGGGGGTGGTTGGCCTGACAGCCTGCAGTCTCTTCTGATCTTTCAGGTGATAAAAGCTGAATTTCAGCATCACTGTTGGGTGGGCAGATGATCACACTCCTGTCTCACACTATCCTCAGACTATTGACTTCAGTCATAGTTCCTATGACACTGGACAAACACCACATACCAAAACATGCTTGTGTCTGTGAACACTTGCAGTGAGCTTAGCAAGATCTGTTTACATACGAGTGTGGTGTGAGCAAGTTCTGCCCCCCTGCGCACCCATCCACGCCCACCGACCCTGCCCCACCTTCATGCCGATCTCCATGTTGGAGAGCTCGGCAAACGGCACCTCCCGGGTCACCAGCTCCCACAGGAGCACGGCAAAGCTCCACATGTCTGCCGACCGCCTGTTCATGTCCTCGGGCTTCTTCTGCAGGGCTGGGGGGGAAGACAGAAAGACAGGAAAGGAGTGGAGAGAGGATTGAACTACACAGAACAGTGTCTGCGCATCCGGTCCTTGAGGACCCACGGTCGGTCCATGTTTTTGCTCCCTCCGGGCTCCCTATCAGAAAGTCCACATTTTTGCTCCGTCCCAGCTCCCGGTGAGAGCAAAAACGTGAAATGTCTGTGGGTCCCCGAGGACATGAAATGGACATTACAGATTCAAACACTGGTGCATGTGTTAACTGGTTAGTCACATGTTGTAGTCACCTTCAGGCGCCACCCAGGCTGGAGCGTACATCCTGCCAGAACACTGGAAGGAGAACTTCACGTCTGCCATGTTGATTCTGGCTGTCATGTCCTCATCGATCTGTCAGGTGACCAACGTGTAAATAACAGCCGCTTCCCCATGGCCACCTGGACTCTGAGCTCCTTGCTCCCTAACCCTAACCCTGCTCCCCACAGATTTGGACTTCACATTAACTCTGTCCAACAGCACTGTCACTTCAGTGCCATCTTCCATTTACATTATTGCCAGAGAACGTCAGAGTGCATTTTTGGCGCCACCGTACGCTGTCTGCTAAATATGGCGGGTGTGACAATAATGGCGAACTTGACTTGATAACCGGTAACCATAAAAGCCGACACTCAGGTTGCTATGAGACACGGCACCACCTTCAAGGAGGAAGAGAAATCAGGAGAGAAGAGACAGGAAATCATAAGGTGAACATGTTTGCTTGTGGGTGGAAGTGGTACATTCAGCCAATAAAACCCCCAGCAAATGTGGAGAAACCGCAAAGCAGGTCTGTCAGCGAAAGGCCAGAGGGTTCTTGCGGTTCAGTCAACAGAATCACAATGTTGTTAATCTCCAACAACACCGTCTATTTGGCAGGTTCTCAAACTGACCAAGATTCATTTCACCAAATTGAAGAAAATGATCTGTAAATTATGCTTTGTGATCAGGGTTCCTGGGGGCTGCTGTACATGATCCTGCTGTGGTCACTGCATCTCACTGACAGCATGTCTGTAGCTCACCAGGAGCCAGTGATAAACTGTGATTACAGCTCAGAGCTGCTAGGGGGTCTGTTCATTACAGCATGTGGGCACGTCCGTTTACCCCCAGCACAAGCGAGCTCATGGTTTCCCTCCTTTCCTTGTTAATGTGTAAAGGTGTTTCGGGGGTGGCACAGTCACAGAAACACAAAGCGCGATGGCATGGTATTTAACTCACCATGACACCCCTGCTATTGAGAGAGTGCTGAGGGATCATTGGCTCCAGCGTGTGCAGAAAGGCCATGCCGCTTGCGACGTCCAAGGCGAACTTAACTGCCTGCATCTGGTCCACTACAAAATCTGGGACTACGGGAGTGAAGTTGAATAATAAGAGTTATGCTTAACATTCGCTCATTCAGAATCCACATTTGATCAAAGCGGGTGACGACACAAGGGTGTGTCTGTGTCTGTGTCATTGCCGCATGCACTGTCATGCACTGTCATACCGCACGGTCAAAGGTTTAAGGAAGTTTTTAGAAAACAAAAACTTGTTTCCACCGCGTGCGACTGTTCTGCATACATCTGAGTACAAGACATCTGTTTTCTTGGTCCCGCCTCCTGTAGTTGCTTGGAATCACCTCTTCTATAATCTGATTGGTTCTCTCTGAACCAGTCATTTTCATTCTGCCCTCAAAACATTTTTGTGTAAGTAAAGCATGAGCATCCATGAAGCACTTACTGGTGCCCTCATGGAGCACATTGTAGAGTGAACCGTAGGGCATCAAGTGCGTGATGATGATGGGGTGAATAGAAGGGGACGACTGACAAGCCCCCAACACAGGCAACACATTGGGGTGGGAGAATATCCTGAAGAGAGAGTACAGGACAGTCGAGGGGGGGTCTTATTTGAGCTAAAACTTCAACACATCACAGAAAGAAGATGGATGAATATTAAATGTGCCTTGTCCAGGAAAGAGGTCACGTTATCAAGGCCGGAGTTTGGGATTCTCACCTGAGTTTGGGATATTCCTCGTTAAAGTCACGGCTCTTCCTAGTGGTCCAGTCCCGGACATGCAGGACCTTAACCACAATCTCTGTGCCCTGCCAGCGGCCCTGCCACAGCTGTTTACGAGAGGATGAGTCAGCACAGGTAGAAGATCAGGTTGGGGGGGGGTGAGTGAGGACAGGAACACGCTGGGTTGACTTGCCTCTCCAGAGTGGTTTTCGTTTATTTTGGCCAAAAGGGACAATTGCTTGAAATCAATGCCTGCGTGTTTGTTCAGAGTCCCGTTACCTGCACACACATACACATAGACACAGACACACACACACACACAAAATGAGCGTATGACAATCAAAAAAAAAGATTCCTCATGGTTCCATTGATGTAAATTTGACCTCCCTAGTGTCAATGCTAGACTTTGTCTACAGAGGAAACCTCACAAACGGTAAGGTTCCAGCCCAGCACAGACATTTCCTGAATCTCTATCATGCAACCAGTGTAAAAAACTTTTAGATGCGGGTGAGGAGGACTACTCACGCGGCCGTGTTCGAGTATAGATGCGGGTGGGGAGGACTACTCACGCGGCCGTGTTCGGGTATAGATGCGGGTGGGGA
>JAODUD010000014.1:110983-124652 GCA_026784285.1 Stomatorhinus walkeri | reverse complement strand
ACAGCTCTTTCTGCACTCCCTCACACTCCTGTAACACAGACAAAAGGGTGGCAGCAGACGTGTGTGGGTCCCATGTTTGTTTAAAACAGTGTCATCGTAAATAAAAAAAATGGAGGCTGTTCAGAGCCTCAAATGGCAACCTAAACACAGCCGATTCCCAGGCTGCCGTCCTCATGGCAGGCACAGACAAGCACCGGTACATTCCGCGGCTCTGAGCACATGTGCGGCCCACAGGGGCTTATGGAAACATCCAAGAAAGGAAAGGGAACCAGGGGAAATGCTGTCCTGACAAGCAGGCTTCTTGAAATCATCACCAAGGATGACCGAGGCTGGAGGGACCGGCAGAGCCTCCACCCCTTCCCTGAGTCTGCCTCCACCCACTCTCCACAGGGACACGCCCACAATCCTCCCTCAGGGACACGCCCTCAGCCATCCCTCAGGGACACGCCCACAATCCACCATCAGGGACACGCCCACAGCACCAGCACAAACTCACACACTCAATGCACACAACAGGCATAACGAGAACCAGAATGAGTTTAACTGCAAATGCTTCACCTGAGGTTACAAAAATCGAATAACTTTAGAAAATGTGTTATCTAGGTAACATATGCAATTTGTAAAATGCAAAATATAAAATTCAAAGATAACATCTAACCACTGTGCACAACAAGTAATTAATCAAATCACAGATAAAAATGATAGGAAATATATTTACATATTTGTACAAGCGCTGCAAAGCCCAGTACACCAGGAAACAAAGTAATTTGTACAACTTGTCAGACTCATACTAACACATAGGCCTACATTTCTTGAAATTCTTTGAATTTTTTTTTATGAATTAGCCAATCATAACTACTTTTTGAAAGGAGTTTATTAGTAAAGGTTGCGCTTAGTGAGCTGGGACTGATGAATTTTTCAGCTTAAAGTACTCTCTAAAAGTATAACAAACACGTACAATTCTAAACTACTCAAAATATACATGCACATTTATTCACCTCATGTTAACTACAGCAAGCATGAAATCAATAGGATGTATAGTCACTATAAATGTGATGTTTTTCACGTGATGTTAACACCCCTTCCAATATTACATTACTTTTGTTTCATCCCCAGATAAGTCAGATGCCCACAGAAACCCAGCAGCACTTGGGAAAGCGGCGTCGCTGCATCCCAGCTTTCAGAGCAGAGCAGCAGGAAAGCGAGCTGGGCAAAAAGTTCCTTCTTCACAGAAAAACTCCATCAAGTGCCGGTGGGTTCCGCTTTAGGTCCAAAACCGAGTTTTTCAGAATTACTGTTTTTTTATCAATAAAAATGGAATTTTCAATCAAAATAAACGTCGTTGTTTGGTTTATATCAACTACGTCTAATAAACCGATACCAATGTGTGTAAGGATATCTCATAATGTCCAGATGTAGGGTTTCTCGGATGAGGTTATTGGACTATCCGTACTTATTCCCTTCATCGGGTGCGGACGACCGTGAAAGTTCATGTGTGAAAATGTCAGCCGGAAAAGCGAAGAAACGATCAACCAATCAACAGGACGGGGTGCGACAGAAACGCATGGATTTACCTGCTGGATTGCGTCCCTTTCTCTTTAAATCCCCACAAAAAGGATTCAGGCAGAGGATAGTAAGCCTGCCGACGTCCACACCCTCTTCTCTCAAGAAAAAAATCTCCTGACGTGTGGTCGGCGAATGCTGTATTTCTGCCAGTTTGTAAGATCTACAATTGCTGCGCCGCCTGCTGGTGAATCCTTTCCATGGAACACCACGCAACACCTCCGCTTCGCTTTTCTTTCTGGAGCGCATACTTCCGCGGCGGACGGCACCACAAGTCGTAAATTCGACTAATGCAATTTGAAACCATGCCGAGGGAGTTCCTGCCCCCTGCGGTCACGTTTTACACGCAGCTCGTTCACAAAACACATAAGGCAGAAAACACCGACACAACAAAACAGCATATTTTGAGCTGAAAATTATAATTACAAGAGAAACATTTTAGCTTTATATAGAGAATTAACTGGAGCGCCAGTTGGACAGGCTCAGATGGTGAGAGGCTATATTCTTAAAAGGAGTTTTATTCAGCTGCTAGGACTCAGGGGACCCCAAGCCGAAGTCTCCAGTGTGAAAAGGAATTCCATACCTCGGATGTGATATGTAGAGGCCAACAGCATGAAATATTCCAAGGCAGAATTCATAAATTAAATATATGTGAATATATGTGGCATTTAAAACATAACTATTGACTAGTTACATTTGAGATTTAAGTCTGTTCAATGGGATTTACAGTGACTTGTTTTCCTTCACTCAAGACCAAGATCTGATTACTTGTCTGGCCCATTTGTGATGGTTTTTTTCTCCCTCAGTTTCTGTGTAAGGAGCAAAGAGAAAATTCGGGCTACTTCAGCAGGCTTAACCCGTTACCATACTTCAGGAACACAAGTATTTTCAGGTATTTTACTTAAATGTCAAAATGAATATGACAAAGATTTAACTGTTAAGCATTTCCAATCTGTGTTCTATTTCTAAACAACTGCAGGTGATTTACAACTTTGGTATTACTAAAATCACAATTCCCCTGCATGCTTTAAATGGAGAATGTGCGGTTACTTTATATGTGTAACTATCACGGAAGTGTTTTGATGAAATGTCAAGCAGTCGTAGTTGTTGCCGTCATATCTCACGCTGGAAGCAAGACACACAGAAGTGATGCACAATAAGCAGAGAAATATACTGGCAGTAATATTCCGTCTGTACATTTTCTATACCCGATTATCCTACGCAGGGTCAGGGGTCAATAGACTATCCCAGAATCTATGGACACAAGGCAGGAATCAACCCAAGATGGGGCACCAATAATGTCTGTCCAATTATTGTCCTATTGTCCAATTACACCTTCACTTGGAGCAACTTTAAAACATCATTGTTACTCATTCACTCATGAACAGAAAATCTTGGAAATTCTCTAATTCAAATAAATTCCTAAATTTTACAGTGATGGTTTCGGATATCACTGGCCATGCTGATTCCCAGTCACTCATTATACACCACCAGACCTGCTTGGTCTCACAAAGATAACCATTACGAATCTGCGCGTCAGGTTGTCTACTTCACTGAAGCATAACTACTCCATAGGAACCATATTAATGCAAGAGGCAGGAATGTAGTATGATAACAGAACCACTTGGAAATTTGCTTCACTTCACCAGTCAGAGACCGACTGACAAAGAACCTGCTGGTCCTATCAGAAGGGGTGCCGTGGAGTATCAGGAACAACACTGGGAATAAATATATAAATATAAAATTCAAGTACACATAATACCATTTCCTTTCATTTTAATAAGGGTGAAGCCAGAATCTGTTGTCCAGTCTGGTCAGAAGGTCCCAGGCTTGATGCAGAAGAGGTACTACCATTACTAGGAGAACTGGAAGGAACTGGTTGGTGCTTCCCTGCACTGACCATAGCCGGCAGAACCCCTTGTGTTACAGCCGGCATTGGTACCGTTGTTGGTTCCTGTACGGGGTACAATGGGGCACTGCTTCCTCCTGAAGCTGTAGCAGAGGGTTGAACAGCAGCCAATACAGGTGACACCGTCGGCGATGTTCCCGGCAGCAGGCCTGCTGAGGAGGCTCCTCCAGGCGCCACCGCGGGTGGAGGCTCCACATCTGCATTGCCCTTGGACACCTCGGCCGTCTTATTCTCCATCTCATCGAGCCGCTTCTGCACGATGCGCGGCATCAGCTGCACGTAGGTGCCCATCAGGCGGTGGTTGGAGCGGATCAGTTTGCCCGCACAACTATCTACACAACGCTCCTGTGGAGACAAAGACAGTTTAGCCAACAGGTGTCATCAAGTATATGTACTTCATGTCTAATAGGTTGCAGGCCCGAAGTCCTAGGGTGAGACCTGCTCTTTCTGCGGGATTAAACCCAAACACATTCTGAAGGTCCTTACAAGCACGCACTGAAAATACTTAAACTCATATACAAGAGTGTTTGACAAACAACTAGCTAATTAATTTGAGATTTAAATGTGTAACATAGAAGGTAGACTGGCAGCAGAAAGTATAGTCTCTGGCGTTAATTATAACTTTCAGCAGGGATATCATGGACTTCACGTCTGTCGGTGGCTCGGGTCCGATTCCTTTTGGGGCATTGCGGTGTATATGCGGTGGAATCAGCAGCACTGATCTAATGAAATTCTGAAATTAGGAATTTAACAAATGCCTAAAATTGGAAATACCGTTGTTCGACATTACACCACTAAAGCTAGTGTAGTGTACAGTTGGGCCACCGAAATATCAACGTGTAAATCTTACGGCATTTACCGAAGACAACTGATTCATTCACCTCATCCATCGTGAGATTTCTGTAGTTCAGGTTGCTGGTGCACCTCAGGAAGCAGATCTCTGTCATCCGATTGTAAACGAGCAGAAAATCCCGCAGCTGCAATCGAACGAAATGTAAACGCATTGCAAAATGACAGTTGTATCCCAGTTTTATATTTTATGGAACAGTGGCGTGACTTACATTTCTTAATTGTTGGTCGTGGTCCATGATCAGACAGTACTGTTGTGCGTCTCGCAGTACTTAACCGCTGGTTTTAACGACTGATTTAAAACGGAAGAAATTAAACAATACAAACAATTCACACTCTATATAATTGCCGAGTTGCCCAAAAGACCAACATGACTTTCACAAGGCAGCCATGTTTAATTTTTTTAACGATTGGCCACGCCTCTGCTTAAGATTGTAGCCATTGACGTATAACTCTCTAGCACATGATTGGCTTAGAGTCAGACCCCGCCCAACGCATAAATCTTAGTGAAACGCCTCATGATGCTGCGGCTCTTGTGTGTTTCCTGTAAGAAGTTAGAGGCGTGAACAACGAACGTTTATTGGAAAAGAGAAATACTTATGGAAGTTCTACATTCAGTTACATTAAAGTTAATGTAAATCAAACATATTTTTCTCACATCCGATAAGTAAAGTACAGGAAATCAGCACAAAAAGCAGCTTTTTAAAATAATAAGCAATTAAGTTATAAGCGGCAAACAACTACAAAAATCCTGTAAATACACAGGTTTCCTTTTACTGTACTTTTTAATATATTCACCATTAACTATTATGAAATTCCCAAACTAGCTTTCTACGATATTAAAATTGTTTGTAGATTTTCAGTGGCCACTGTTTCTGTCCACTATTTTTATGTTTAAATTACCCCATAATAAGGTCAGAATAACTTTTTCTTTTATCAAATGTATAGAAACAACCAGAATTCGTTGGTTTTCAGTCTATTCAAGGTACAGTACTTTTAAATGTAATTTAAAAATCACCAATGATGCCAACACCTGCCACATTACATTTTTCTCTATACTTTTTGAAACGCATTTTGCGAAAGATGATCTATATCCGAAATTGCCTTAAGAACAACCCGTGTGTTCAGTTCAGTCTATTTCTAGAGAGGTTTTTGGGTAGGAAGTGAAAATATCAGGCGTTTTACGCCTTTGCTGGCTCTAATGACCTCCTGCTGCCAAAAATGCAACTGATCTTCAACCTTTGAAGGCAGGTTTAAGGGTAATGTCAAGGTGCATGTCACCTAAAAGTCCCCCCACTCAAAGGCGACCTGCCTTATTGCATGTGTTACATCAAATGATTAGGCTATTCGTGTAGCTAATGTTACTTATACACATGCATAATAATCATACTGCGCTAAACAAATAAAAACACAAAGGGAGACAACCCATATTTTGACATAAAATGTTTATCACCATTTATAAAATGGTTGTCATTAAAACAAACTTTTCTCATATTACTAATTGCGTTATTTTTAGTCGCATTCAGACTTGCACTGAAAATCTGGCTCGTTCATTAGAATGAAAGGATGTCCATTTATATAGCCCGTGACCCAAAAACTACAAGAAGGTCGTCACACGAAGACGATCATTGAGTAGTTTGGCTGATTTTCAAAGCGGTGGCAACATCGGTAGATTGTCCGTGAACAAGCCGTACGTTTTCGTTAGAATAAAAGAATATTCTCAGTTAGTAATAAAAATGAGACGCTTGAACAGTCTGGGTGCATCTATTGCAAATTCGCCAGAATGTTATATGGAAATACTTTTTAAAATTACAAATGTAGATCTACGTGTTAGATCCTCTTCCGTCAGTCCGAGAATTCGGGCATCTGCGACGCGGGGCTGCAGCAGTGACTCTCAGGGACAGAAACAGAAACATTCTGCTGCATTCAGTGGGAATCTACGAGCTGTCAGATCACTGGTATCTTCGCATGGTACTGCATCTTACAAATATATGCTTATTAAGAGCTGGGTGACAGAATCATTGAACTAATTTATGAATGGTGAGTGAGAAATAAAGACTGAAATGATAGGTAGCCTAATTGCAAAGTCACTCCTGCGACATAAACACACGAACAGCAGTGCACAGTCACTAACTGTCGAAGGTTTGATTTTGATTAGCCCATTTTATGAAACGTGTAGGGTCGTCGTGGATCGCCTCGACATCTGCCTCAGTCTCCATGTCCCTCTGTCTCTCCTGCCTCGTTTCCCACGCTTGTTCCTGATTTTCCAGTGCCATCTGGTGGCTGTTGAGATAGATGCTGTTACGCGACGCCATGGGGCTGCTCTGTCGGGGTGGCAGCCCGCTGTCCACCTCCAGCTCCAGGAATTCCTGTTGGGAATGGGCATGGACTAGCCGTTTGGGCTGAGCCTGCGCTTGCTTTCCCCTTCGTTTCTTCCTCTTCTTTTTGCCCCCCACAAGGTCCAAAGAGGCGTATGACACGTCTACGTTCGGAGGCAGCTCCGGCTGTAAACAACAGAGTAAAAAAAAGTTAAGTAAAGGAAAAAAACTGCATGTGTTTTGGTTCAGCGAACCAGGGGATGCGAGCTGGACAGCAATCTGGCAGAATGTCCAACCCCCTACACACCTCATGGGGGGGGGGGGGCAAATTCATTGCAGAGCACCCCAAAATCCAGTGCTGATTTCTAACCCTAACCGTAAGTTTAAAAGCACAGACCCAGAAGGCAAAGCAAAAGTGCACAGAATCCTTATAAAAGACACTTTTTTAGGTATTGCAACCATGCATCAAATGTTTCATGTTTCCAATGAAAAATAATAGGTAATGCATTACATTCAGTGCACCTTCATAATGCATTCATAGAACATTCAGAGTACCTTCATAATGCATTCATAGAACATTCAGTGCACCTTCATAATGCATTAATAATGCATTCATAGAACATTCATAAGCAGCATGCAAGTACACCTTAACATCCTAATGTTCCTTAACAACTTTAATATACATTAATAACAAGCATTACATGATTATACGATTATAATGTTTGTTATTATTATATAATATTTGTTATTAATGTATATTTCAGCTGTTATGGGATGTTAGAATGTTAAGGTACACATACATGTTTATGAAAGTTTTATAGGTACGAAGGGGTTTAATCCAGGGGAAACAGGCAGACAAGGGATCACCAGCACGAAAAACCATAACACACGAGGGCCAGGGTAGTACACATAGGTAATGAGGGGGAGTGGCACACACGAGGATCGGACGAGTCGGGCGTGACAGTACTTTTTCCAGTCCCCATGGGGAACTTCTCATGCTGGTTCATGCCTGCACTTGGCATAACTGCAGGCCCTTGACCCACAGATCCTTGGGCACTGGCCCCGGAAATAGGGAAAGTGCAGCTACCTACTTGGTGGCAGGGAGCTGGGGGTTAAGGACCAAGAAGGAAGCAGGTGACCTTCTGGTCACAGGCACGAAGGCTTGGCCCACTGAGCCACAAACTGCCTCCATTTGTAGCACATTTGTATTCTTAGAATTAAATTACAGCTGTGCTGAATCATACCCTGTATAGACCCCCGATTGTCCTTTATCTCTAAATGTACACATTGTGGTTTTGTTAGTTGACGGCTTAGGTTTTGCAAAGACTACCGTCACCTTCCAGAGACAGCGTGTGAAGCAAAATGCATAGGCAGCTTGCATTTACGTGCGAAACAAAATTTCAGTCTAACACCATCTAAAAATTATTTTGGTCTTTTTTTGTCTGGGTTAAAGTGAACACTGTAACACCAATTAATGACTGCAAAACAGCCACCTCTTATATTTACAGTTAAACAAATTGCCTTTAGAAAGTGTGCATTGTTTTCACAGACTCTGAATAGGCCTGCTGGCCGATGTGAATCTGGATATAGCGCGTTACCTTATTTTCCCTTGTTATGTTTGCTTCCATATGCTCATACAACATTTCAGTCAGACGTCCACCTGCAAAAATCAAAGCTTATCACTGTTCAGAAAGTTGACGACACATCAACAGGATTTTCTTGATTTCTAAATAAAATATATTTAACACTTGGATTTTTGAATAGGTCTATTGCGCTATAAGGACTTCATTTTATCTGATGGGTCTTGAACGCATCACGACAGGATTATTTTTTGCTTTGAGTTTTGTCTTTTGTGTCGTTTGTGAAATTGGGAAGACAAATTAAATAGCAGGAAGCGTTGGTTATTGTATTACAATAAGTAAATAAACAAGTAAAATGCACTGATATAATAACAGGCTGTCAAACTGAGTATTTGGACATTATAAAGTAGGCCTATGAATTAAGTAAGGAGGCTGAATGAAGTACTGTAAGTGTTTGAAAACCATGAAAAATGCAATTTAAAATATCAGAGTTTATCTCACCTGCCCTGTCTGTGTGGATATTACCATAAATGGGATTGTCTCGAAGCCGTTCCTCTTCAACACTATCAGAACTAAAAAAAAAATCACAGAGGCGCTAATAGTGAAAAGCACAAGAAATGCACACGGCTGCCCAACCACAAACACATTAGACCTAAGAAACATCCTGCAATTTTATCTGTTAAACATCTGGTGACAAAGGTCACTGATGTATGTGCACGGATATGGGTCTAGCTCGAATCACCTGTACCGTGACAAAATTTAAGGCAAATTAAAGGCTACTGACTTAACCAACCTGAAGTTTTCCCTGTTGTATGGGATGATGTGCTCCATTTGACCTGTAAAAGTGAACATTGTACCATAAATGAAATACTTATTTTGTTATGCGTCTAAATTTTCTTATGTTAAGCCTAAATTTCAGCATATTTTTATTTAACCATACAGGGCTAACATTGAGGCTTCATGGAACCAGCGTATTGCAAAACCTTCTCATGTAACGAAGATGAATCTGCAAATGTTATGAGAGCTTTTCTTACATGTATGGAAAAAAAGCTTATTTGGTTGTTTAGTTACATTCATTGTTGCTTTTTAAAAATCTTTGTTCACTGGTATACTAGTATTCAAAAGGAATTACTTATGAAGAGCCAGACAAACATAAGATGCTGAGTTATGGAGATATACTGGCCCGATGGTAATAAGCGTTAAAAAAAGAATAAAAATCTTATTAGGCTACATCTAAATGGTGGAAAGGGGGTTTGTTTGATGTTGATGAAAAAAGCCGCGGTTCCTCATCAGATATGGCATGCAGCACAAAAGGCTATGGAAAATGTTTAGTGTCCTTTGATGGTGCAAGAACATGAGGGGAGTAGATGCTGAAGGTATCGAAATTATGGTACGTTTTGTAAATGTCTGCATAAGAGAAGATAATAAACAGTTTACTATGGGTCATGAACGGGCTCCAAAAAAGTGATATTCGCTGAAGAATATGATGCAAAGTGCATCCCTATTTTTCACGAGGTACGCAAAAACTACAAACAGAAAGATCTTGTAAGAAAGATTTGAAAAGAAAACAATGGATCAGTGATCATTAAGATGTGTCACCAAGCCCGTGCCGCTCAAGAATCTAAAAATCCATGACACGCGTATCGCATTGATAAAACTACATTTATAATCAATTACCAGTCAAAATGCTTTAAATAAAGAATGTCAAATATCATGTCTGTCAGGTCATATTAGTAAACAGTTGCGCAGCACTGTTTGAACAACAGGCGTCATTCACCAATATCATCTTAAGTTTTTTTTTCTTAAATTTTTTCCTGAGAAAGGTTCTAAGAAAGTTCCAAGAATAGTATTTGTCATATTGATTGCATAATTCGCAAATGTGTTCTTGACATGACGAATCCCATTGTCCTTGTAAATTCATATGCGTGCCAGTTGTTCTCAATTAGCAGAGGTAAACGCCACATGAGTCCCCAGTAAAGGACATGAGACGGCAGTGTCGTGTGCACACTCAGAAATCACCCACATAATTAAGACGAAAAATTGGGAGAGAAGTAAAGAGTGTCCAAACAAAAACGTAAATGCTTAAGCACTGGACCCCATGAGATGCTATTACTCATCTTAATAATTCAACTATTGTTGTTGATGTTAAATAATAATAATAATAATAATAACAATATTAATATTAATAATGATAATAATACATATTCAAATTAAATTCAATTCCAAAATAACTTAATATTATAAAGATAACAATATTATTATAATTTAAATCATATAATATATATTACTACAGAACTGAAAAACACAATAAGCAGCTATTCGGCATAAATTTGTCAGCACTCTAATGTGTGTAAGCATGCTGTAAGTGTGTGTAAAAACAAGTTCCAAATAAAAAAACACTGATGTATGACAGAATAAATAAGTGGGTTTTAAGATGAAATTTCTTCTTAAGAACAGGTGGTGAATGAGGCCCATTTGGTAAAAGACCCGTAGCAGATGACCAGAAACCCGTCAAGATGTATAATGACAATAAAATAATGTATAAACACGCGACTCTGTTCAGTTCTACAGTAAAACTGCGTTAGAACATGAAAAACATAAATGGAGCCAGAAACACGGCAAAACGAAGTAGTTTGGCAAACTGTGCTCACGGAAATGATTACGATTTCGGTTGTGGGAAAAGAGCATCTCAAACTGTGTTCCTGTAGAGCAGGTTATTTATGCTAAACTGCCACTTTATTTAATTTCTTCTGTAATTTACATGATTTATATTTGCATTAATATTGCAGACAGTCGCGACTTACGGTACTAGGGGTGTAAATCGGTGTATTCCCATGAAGGCGACATAAGACGAGTGCAGTAAATAAGGGAGGAACACGTACCTGTGCCCTGCCGGTCCCGATATCTCTGCCAATAAAACATGACGTTCAGGGATATGGAGATGACGAGGGCCAATGAGGTCAGTGCCAGACCCACATAGACACCTTCAGGGCATACTGAAAATGCAAGGGAGAAGGAGCGGCCACGTGTTACTGCAGGCTGCAAGGTGCTTCATCAGCAGGACTTGAAAGCTGAACACTTGCATGTCCGGCGGTGTAAACAAGCACTATGGCCATTCGTAAGCAATATATCGTGAGCTGGATAAAACTGTTCTTCAACCCTTAAGCAACCGACAAGGCAATGCCACAAATGTTTCCTAGTTTGGTTTTTATGCTGTAATTTTTGTAGACGGCTTATTTACACATTTTCCCCATATTTTTCTCTGATTTTGTGACCATTTGCAAGAAAAGAAGAGAATTACACATTTAAAATTTTAGGTATGCGGCCTATGGAGAAAAGCTCTTAAGAAAAATTAAGTTCAGAAATGTGTAGTTGATATTGTGTATGAAATACGTCATATTTTATTGTTGATTAGCTTTTTTTAAATATTTTTTTTGTACTGTAACAAGTTCATCATTGATGGAGACCCTGCCTTCACAGAGCCTCATAACCAATTACAGATGTTCTAATGAGACAAAATTGAGTGTATGGGTGCCTTCATCCAACAGTAAGCATAAATATATATAGCACGAATGCATGGAAGATGTCAATTGTGAAGGTTTTAAGATCAACACAAAATATGTAGTTAAGTAAAGCCTAGAAAAAATATCAAGTACGTTTGGAAATTCCCTTCAGCTCTTAAACTGTGAAGACGCACAAATGAATTTTTATATAGTAAATCACCACCAAAACACTTCACCCTAATATACGATAGATTGCGCACGTCCTGCATTCAGAAAGACAAAGTTAGCGATGTTTGTAACCTGCTTGTCTGGTTTCCCGTCATGAACAGGATTTGCATTGTGCTGTACGGTCACATTCCAGTGAAATAAGTTAAGAAGACCCAAATCAAAATTTGATCAGTGTTTAGATCTACCTTACCAAGCCAATTCAGCTTTAAAAATCCAACTTGAAATGCTTTATTTTATTTTATTGAGTAGCCCATGGTGTTTTTTAAGGTGTAATTAATTTTATACAGTTGGATATTTTAAACTTAATTATTTAGGACTAAACTAAGATTAAATGTTAATGTTTTTGTCTGAGATGAAAAGTATTTTCACAGAGCCCATCCGTAGCCACCCAAGATAAAAGCTCAGTGCAAGCAGAAGCCGCTCCTGAAGGCGCCATGCTGCCTTGAGGGACCTTAGCTTACCCATGGTGTCTAGGTCGCCTCAGCTGCGGATGGGCTCTGTGGCTTCCCTAGGGACAGCGAGCACTGCAGAGGTCCAGACTGTCGCGAAGCTTCACCCTTTTCACCCGTCACCATGGGCACAGAATCTATTTTTATCAGCTCTAACTTTTTTCGGTTGCAAACAGGAAGTGTGGCAGGTGACCTCATTTATTGCAGCTCATACCCTTGCCGAGAGAACGGCGAAATCTGAATGGTTTAGGCGTAAACTGCCTTATTTGCTATGTGCCGAGACCACACACATGCCACTTGAAGAAGCCATGCTGATTCTAGGCACAGGAACTGAGGCTATCTTGTTTGCAGGCTGAATTGTTCCAGCCTGTGGTTGTTCAGTACAGCTGAGAACAAGGTGCAAATAAGTTGAAAATGAACACGCAGGGATGAAGGATGTCGCTTTAGATTTGATTTCATTACTTTGACTCTGTGCATTTAGTGATGATGGAGAGTGAAATTGACCTGGAGCAAATAAACTGAATTAAGTTGACAGAGTCATAAATTACACACAGGGGTGCCACTGGAGGTTTTCAGAACCATGAAAGTATCTCATATTTGGCTCCCAACACAGACCAATCCAATTATGTTCAAAATTTTTAGGGCACCTGAATCATCATAAATATCCCCCCTTTATGGTACGCCTGATTTTCTCTCTGTCTCTCTCTCTCTCTCTCTCTCTCTCTCACACACACACACACACACACACACAGACATGTAGTCATATCTTTGTGGGGACCGTCCATTCATTTCTATGGGCAAAACCATAATCCGAACAATGACAACTTTAACCCCCACCCAGCCCTAAGTTTTACCATAAGTAACTAAACAAAATTCAAGTCTTTTGGCATTTTTATTTATTTTTTTGATTGCATGGATTTTTATAAAATTGAAGTTCCCCTTGTCGGGACCAAAAAAATGGTCCCACAATGTCAAAAAAACACACATAGACACACACACACCCCATACCCCATCACAGGCAGTTTAAGCATAGGGATTTGAGCTCCCTCTGGAAGAACTGCGTAGTTCAGAAAGCAAAGGGCATTCTTAGTAGATCTGACCACATTTTGTTTAGTGAATTTAGTGTAACCCCATCAGGTTGGTGTTATTCTGTGTCACTGAGAAAGAGACTTTCACTTCTTCACTTTATACAATGTGCATTTTAATGTTCCTTTATTTTTCACTTTCTTTGTTCGTTCATTCATTCATTCATTCATTCATTCATTCATTC
>JAODUD010000014.1:83449-101933 GCA_026784285.1 Stomatorhinus walkeri | reverse complement strand
GGCACAAGGCAGGGAACAACCCAGGATGGGGCGCCAACCCATCACAGGGCACAAGGCAGGGAACAACCCAGGATGGGACACCAACACATAACAGGGCACAGTCACGCACCATTTACTCACATTCACATGTACAGGCAATTTAGAAATTCCAATTAACCTCAGCATGTTTTTGGACTGTGGGGGGAAAGTGGAGTGCCTGGGGAAAACCCCATGATGAGATGGGGAGAACATGCAAACTCCACACACATGGAGCCATAGCAGATTGATCCTAAGAGGATCTCTCAGTCCTCGGAACACAGATGGATGAAGCTGACATTTCTCACACACCACATGTCAGTCGCCTCTTCTTACATCTGGTCACATGTTCTGTGAGATCATAGCAGTGACTTCTCACCTTGGTCCATGTGTACCTCAGTGATGAGGATGCATCAGACACACAGGAGAGGGTAGCATTCTGTCCAGTTTCAGCCTGGATTGCCCTGCTGTTACATCGCAGGTCATCCATAACTTTTTGCAAGGGAGAGGTAAGGGTACATCATTTTTGTTAGGCACAAGGCACTTAATTAGGCATTAAGAAGATGAAAAACAAGCTGTGGTTTCACTAGGTGATGATGATGACTGATAGTGGCTTGATCACAAAATGAGTTACTCACAGTGGACTGTGAGATTGATGGTGATGTTGTGGTTTTTGAAAAGTAGGTCAGACGATTGACTGCTGGGCTGGCAGACATAGAGGCCACTGTGGTGCCTCGTCACGTTTGCCAGAGTGAAGATCCCATCCCGGCTCCTCATCACAGATGTCTTTTTCTGAAAGTCAAGGAAGTGTTCGTTGGATATTCAATGCTCTTTTCAGACTTGAAAAAACAGGATTTTTGTGATGAAAAATGCGCATTGTGAAATGATCACATACAAGACGAGGCTGGTGGGAATGTCAGGGAGGAGCTCTTCACCTGGGAATGGCTGAGGGTGTAGGTGTCTGCAGAGGGGGTACTGTTGCAGAAGATGGTCACTTGGTCCCCCTCTTTCGGCCCATAATCGAGATTCATCACAGTGGCAGATGGTTTGATATCCAGTGGATGGACGTGATCTGAGGGTACATGCAGTGTTTGCTTCATTATTAATGTTACCTGACTATTTCTGTCTTTCTGATCATTAATTTGTATATTGTCATCAGCATGTTGTCTTTAGGTGTTTATCAATACCAAGAACTCAAAGAGCATTCTTGCTAACTTGGCTTCCAAGAACGAATTTAGGAAGCAAAGAACTATGGGATTGTTCTTGTTGGAGCGGAAACAACCAATGCATCCTTGTTAATTTGTGTGTCGCAAGAACAACATCTAGGGATTTTTATTGTCCTCCAAACTTCTGTTTCTGAGTATTGGAACTTTACTTCAGCAATGGCAGATGATGCCAAACAAGTATTCAAGAACACGAAAACAGTAAGGTATGGACATAGATAAACACCCTTTGTTTTTTGCACTTCTGCATTAAATTGCCCTGATTTTTTCTGTGTATCTTATCAATAACGTGACCTGGTTGTTCTGCATTATTTACATACAGAAATTATATGAACAAAGGTATTGGGACACCTGGCCATTACACCTACAGGAACTTTTATGACACCCTATTGCCAGCTGCCACTCTTCTGGGGAGGCTACAAGAGTTTGGAGTGTGTCTCTGGGAAATTTTGCCCATTTATCCAGAAGAGCATTTGTGAGGTCAGGCGCTGATGTTGGGCATGAAGGTCTGGGTGACAATCTGTTCTAGTTTTCCCCAACGATGTTAGATTGGGTTGAGGTCAGGGCTCTATTTGAGCCAGTAAAATTCTTCCAACTCATGCAACCATGTCCTGGACCTTGCTTTGTGCCCTGTGGCGCAGTTGTGTTGGAAAAGGGCCTTCCCCAAACTGTCCCCATAAAGTGGTACGCTGAAGCATTAAGAGTTACCTTCACTGGAAGTAAGGGGACTAGCACTACCCCTGAAAAAAAACCCATACCATTACCCCCCCCCCCCCATCAGATGTTACAGTTGGACTGTGTAGTCAGGCAGGTGACATTTTGCTGGCATCTACCAAACGCAGACTCGCCATTAGACTCCCAGACAGAGAAGCGTGATTCATCACTCCATAGAACATCTTTCCACTGCTCCAGAGGGCTGGTTGCATGCAGCTACTCGGCCATGGAAGCCCATTCCATGAAGCTCCCTGCGGACAGCTTTTGTGTGAGTTAATGCCAGAGGAAGTTTGGAACTCTGCAGTTGTTGAGGGAACAGAGCGTTGGTGACCTCAGCACTCGGTAACCCCAGTGTCGCTTTACATGCTCTTTCACTTCATGGCTGAGTTTCCGCTGTCCCTAAATGCTCCCTTTGCAATAATACCACTAGCAGTTGACTGTGGAATGGCTAGCAGGAAAAATTCACAAACTGACTTTTTGCAAAGGCGGAATTCTATGCTTGAAATCACTGAGCTCTTCAGAACAGAAAGCTAAACAAAAATACATTTAAAGAGTCATACCTTTGACCAGCAGGTGTGTCACACGTCTGACAGCTCCATTAGGGAAGGTGCTGAGAGTGCATATGTAATTGCCACTGTCCCACACGCTCACGTTTTGGAGCTGCAGGATTGATCCCGTAAGTTTCTCCTCGCGTTTCTTCAGCTCGACTGAGATGTTGGTTCTGTGCATGTGGGTCTTGGCAGTGGGGACGTGGACCAGGAGCCGGCTATCGGCCTGCTGCCCCTCTTCTTGCTTCTTCCACTCAAGCATGGTCACCATAGTTCCAGAAGAATTCACCATCTCACACGGCAGGCTAACAGCCTCCCCGACCGTAGCATACACTTTCTCTCTGTAGTCCACCTGGATGGTGTCAAGTCCTGATGGCCAGATCGCATGACTTTAAGTGACTAATACAGTGAAGTAGCTATTGTTGAACCCTTGGTTAGTTGCCATTGACCTCACAGTTATGTAAATACGTATTACAAGGGTTTCCTGTCTTTTCAGCACCTTTGATCATTTCCAGGCAGTTTAAGGGCATCTTACTCATGGACAACTTGTACTTACAAATCGACCGCCATAAGGCCTATTACATTAAAACATTCAAGTTAAATACAATGATTTGTAATAATGAAGGCACACACTACTTTGGGATGTCATGACAACATTGCATGACTTCAGCAGTCCATCGGCTTGAGGTACAGAACCGTAGGTAGTTTTATTATGACTGTATTATTATTGATATTATGTACAGTATTGTCATTTTTCTGACTTATCCACGAAATCGATTTAAACACAGACTAAGGGAACAGATCTTGTTCATAACCTGGGGACTGCCTGCATATGATTTGTATGAGACACAAGTTTTTATTGCACAATTTTCTATACGTTTTTTAAGGACCCTTCTCTTGGATGGGAATCGCTTACGTCACTTACAGGCAACAATGTGTGCTTGTTTTACTTTGAGCCAAATGTAATAAAAAAATTTCACCCAGTCTTGAATCCCTGATTAAGGCTTTTTGGTTGTCCAACTCATATATGGTTTTAAACGTGACAGCAAGACTGGAGTGCTGTTTTCTGATGTCGTTGTGTTGCATGTAGCATTTAGCTTCCCATCCAGAGCAGTGTGAAGCAGAAGAGTGCAGACAGACAGGTGCGGCAAAAGCACAATGCAGAAAAGAAGTAGAAAGTTAAGGCTAAGACCTTCTATGACTGCCGGAGTTTCAAAAAGACACGGTAAGGGAAACATTTGTGTGCAAACATATCAACACCAGTCAGTGTTAAGATACTTCATATCAACACCTGTCAGTGTTAAGATACTTCATATCAACACCTGTCAGTGTTAAGATACTTCAGGACGTGAAGGACCAAGATCTGAGAAATACACCACAATATGAACATCTAGCATTATAATAGATATTAATAGTCCCTCTTGAACAGCATTCTGAAAAATAACATTAGAAGTATTTTACGTTCATTTGTATAATAAATAAATATGGAAAAAAAATGTCACTGCAACAAGTCGTGAAGTCTCTAGAAGTCATTGGGAAGAGTAGCAGAACAATGTGTTTGCATGTGCACACCTGTGTGCATACGCATACGAGAAAGTAACCCTCCTGACATCAGTAAACCATGAACACAATGGAGCCCCCCAGCATTCCTGCCCTCTGCTGATTTTAACAGATTATCAGAATATCTCTCTGAAGCTCATTGTCTGCCTTCTATTAAGTAAAATATAGACTTATTATGACACACACCCCACGAAGAAACCCCATAATTGGTTGACTGTCTGACCTCTCTAGGATCCCGTTCATTAAAAAAAAAAGCTCTTACCTGCTACCAGAGGAAGAAAGACAAATAATGGAGAGACCTGCGTAGGTATGCCTTTAGAGAAAGCAATAAAGATTATGAGGCCAATGGCCACCAGCGTGGTGTAGACGGCCATGCTCTGGAGACGCGGGTGAGGAAGCAGAAGTCTGACTGCACACAGCATGAAGCCACAGCACTGCTACTCCACCGCTGTCTGCACAGGAAATAGCCGTTTCTCAGGCAGTGAAAAACCCACCATCTTCAGCATCCAGCCCACACACGTGTCGGTCGAGATCCGGCCCGAACGACACATCAGCGCCACAACTCAGAGCCTCACTGTCAGCTTCCTTTGCCCTACTTCTCTAGGTTCCTGTATTTGTTCAACTATTTTACATGTAATTTGGTAGATTGTGTGGTGAAGGTCTTCTAAATGGGCGAGAGTGACAGGCAGGATAGCAGGGATTCCATTCAATGAAACACCCAAAATAAAATGGAGACGAGTCCCCTTTAAAACGAAAGTACGCCTGCAAAGAAGACCAGAGAACAAAACCACACAAGCTGATGAGTTAAACTACAAAGGGACAACAAAGACAGCCGATCACAGGTGTTACTCAAGTCCTACCCGTGTCGGCCCAGCTTGCCCTACCTTATTTATCATGATGAGGAAGAGGAGCAGCTGGGCTGTGCTGATTGATGTGTTTGTTGGCTAGAGGGGATTGCAGGGACTCTGTGCCGCCGGTATGGTAACACTTATTACCTTTACCTTACTCTGAAGCATAAATTAATAATATCAACAAAGATACTTTAATAAACACAAAGCATTTATTATCACTTTTGTGAGAAACAGAATACACAGATTAAGCAGACTTACACTATGTGTAATTGGCAGCCCACGGGGGCCCCCCTCCCAGCTCATACACACACATATATATAAAATTTTTATTCCTGGTAAAGCCATTTGAATGACCTTGTTTTGTCAGCTAAAGTCAGGTTGGAAGCTTATCTGTGCAGAATTTGTTCTTCAATATCAGCATCCCCAGACAGATTTTTGCTAAAAGACAAAAAAACCACAGCTCACCACTTCCTGGCAAACAAACATGTCACAGTGTACCCGCTGCAGGAACTATGTATGCATAACTACATAAATTAAGTGTGGGGGGGGGGGCATCCTGTATTTCTCCCATATCCCTTTCCAAATCTATGAATATAAATATGCCTGCCACTTCTGGGGAGGTTTCCCACAAGATTTTGCAGTGTGTCTGTATACCCAAGCTGCACCGCATCGCTAACTCAGGAAATAATGACCGAAATAAAGGGAACTAAAACAGTTTTATGCTATTATTTTACTAATAATATGCTATTTTATGCTATTATTTTACTAATAATATGCTGTTATTTTAATAGGAATACCATGAGAAGACAAACTCAAATTTACCCACAGCAGGGACATCTAAATGTCCTTCAGCATGCGCTTAGTGTTACAGACTCGTGCCGTTTCTGACCAGTAGATGACACTGAACCCATTTGCAGTAAAGCTAAAGCATGGAGCGCGCCAGCTGCGTGACATGAGCGGTGCGAGTCCGCGGGACCCGCGTTGCTGCTGGCCCAGTGGCAGTTTTAGACCAAATTTACCAGGGGGGCCAAGGTGGGGCCAGTAATTTTTCAGGGTGGCACATATGAGGACAAAAAAAAAGAGGTTAATATCTAATTGTTTAACAATGTTTAATTAAGTGAATGTATTTGGAGCAAAAAATAAACTGAACATTAAACAATTAGACAAATGATTTCGCATACTGTACGTATGCACAATAAACCTTGAAAGTATTTCCTTTTTGTACAGTAATGTTTCTCTTTTTCTGCACAATAACTTTTTTGTACAATGACATTTCTTTTGTTTTATTTTTTTATTTATGTAGGTAGGTATTTATTTTGTTATACAGTAACTTTTTTTACAGCATGAAACTTAAATATACAGGCATCTTTTCTATTCCGTTTCTGAGAAGAAAGAAAAAGGTAAATCAAACACAATGGTCTCTCATCCTCTAGCATTTGCAACACAGTAGCCTGTAACACTGCAATAACAGTATTCTGCATTTGTGATTCCTTGCAAAACGGTCCACAAATAAATCAAGGTTCAAAGCCTTGGCCCTTCTAGATTCAATGCTGAGCTCCCCAGGATTACTGACATTCATGGAGTGGTTTTTACTACATTTAATGTGGAGAAACTCTGCTCACAAGTGGCAGAACTCACTGGGAGTGCCACAGCCATTTCTAAAGAGCTCGTAAACTACATCTTAGTACGGCTCAGTGAAACGGATCAACTCCACTGTATCAGATTCCTTTTGAATCACATCATTCTGTATTTTTCTCACCAAAAGTCTCTTGAACTGATGCAGTTTTTGCCCCAGATGATCAATATTGGCACGATACAGACGACCAAATTCAAACAAAGAGGTGTCTCAAAAATGCATCAGCGATCGAATATTGCACATCACCTCACAATTGGTCTTTGAGAAACGTCTGCTCAATTGACTAAGCATGCAGTCAACAATAGGATTAAAAAACGAAGACCGAAACGTTTCTTTATCACAATGTAGCTCCATCTGACTAACAGAGCTTAGTTTCTAGTATTCACAGAGTCCATTATTATAGAGTATTCAATCCACTGTTGGATCATACTGGCACTTGCTGATATCTGAAAAGAGATTAATGTACAGTAAACCTGACATGCAACTGAGAACAGTATTAATTTATCATTATTAATTTTGTCTATTTATTCATTATTGTTTATTAAATTGAGGCCGATAGCCTACACACTTCACATGTACTTTACAGGGTATGAATTGTAGCTACACACACACACAGGTTCAACATCACAAACTTGATGGTACTCTACTCCCTCACAGCTTATGTCTTCCTCCTCACTCTCAGGATTGACGGTCTCTGACTTTCACTGGCTGTCCCTCACAGCTTATGTCTTCCTCTTCACTCTCAGGATTGACGGTCTCTGACTTTAAGCCTCCTCTCCAACAAATTCTTCTGGCTCTCTCTCATCCTGCCCCTCAGCTCTCTCATAATCTCCATCCTCTCTTTCTCTACACTGTTCTTTGTTATCAGGGGTAAAAACGTAATGTCCTGTTTACTTTTCATGGCTACTAGATAGCCATGGCAAACGATGTTGTTCCCAGTGCTGTGAGAAAGCAGTAAATACCATCTAGCAGGTGAAAATTGTGATCCTATCTCAATATGACTGAAGCTAAAAGCGCAATACATTCATTGTTAAAGTAAAATTATGAAGGGAAAAAAATCTATTTTTTCATGCCCGCGAGATCCTGGAGGGACTGGATTAGGCGCATGTTAAATGAATGAAACTGGATTTCATTGTCGTAGTGAACAGTAATGCGTGAATATGTGAAAACATTGACGTTACGAAATTAAATCGTATTGCTTACCTCCAACTCTTTACTTCATTTTTTCTCTTTTTTAACTTTATTCGACTTTCAAAATTCGCGCTGCTGGTCTCCTTTCTTCTTCTTCTTCTTCTCGCGCTGCTGCTCAAACAGCTGCAGCCAAAGCAGTGCACGTGTAGCGTTCTAAGGTGTCCGTGTGGAAACGCCGCGTCGTTTTAGTTCCGGCGTCCGTGCCAGCGCATATTAGAGTAAGAAATTAATAAATAATGCTTCAGGATACATTTCACTGCATGTTGTACCAGTATAACTTATATTATTATCTCACAGCAAGGGCCAGGGTCAGTTGGCACTGGCCCCTGTCTAAAACTGCATTTGGCTGTTGCTGTGCTGCTACTGCAGGCCCTGTCTTTCAACATTGAGTTTACCTTTGGTAATGGTCAACAACACAATGCTTGATCTCAATTCATTATAAATTTATATAATACAATGGTTAAGAAGCGTGTACTCAGTTGTAATAATAATAGTAATATGAATAATTTCAATGCACCTTAAAAACAAGCTCATAACAGATGAAGTGTGGTATTGACATAATTATAGCCTACACTGGGTTTGCAACTCTGTTTGTATGGTATACATACAGCCTCCTCTTTCTCCTTTAATAATACACTAAAAAATAGTTAAAATAACTAATATTTATATTTTTCATGTCTATGGTATGCAGGCTAGACATTGAAACTATAGTGATGAATTTTTGCTGGTACTATGTCAGTATGACAGCACAGAGAAGCTGCCGTGTTAGGGTAAGGATCCATGTGGAACGCGATCTCCCCAGCCAAACCCCACAGGTCTGTTGTCAGTCCAAAGCAGCGCGTGTCTCCCTGGTCAGCACTGCTTCGAAGTGCTGAAGCGTCAGCCAATCAGGCATCACTTCTAAAAAATGTCATGATCTCGAGATAACGACTTTGGTTATGTCGAGATCATGAGAAAAATAAGTTGTGATCTCGAGATAACGAAAAGAAAAGAAAAAGTTTATGCATGTCCTCTACAGACTTCCGTACATGGCACTGTATGGCTGTCTTAACACAATGTCTGAACACCCACGGAATTAGGGAGCGTGCAAACGGGAGAGTATGATACCGGGAAGTTACCCTGAAAGGCAAACCGCAGGAAGCGCTGATGCTCCTGGGAGCAGAAACATGAAAAAATGCATCCCTGAGGTCAATCGTGGTGAACCATGTACCAGACATGATGCCTCCCTGAGGCAGAGCGTCTGGAATGGCAAGCGTTTGAGGCACAAGTTCACTTCCCTCAGATTGAGAATGGGCCTGAAGCTGCCATCCTTCTTCCTGAAGTCAGCTGAGTGTGTTGCCCCACACATTCTGTTGTAGCCTTTTGTGAGAGTTTGAGAAGGTCCAGCTGCAGGGGCCCAATTTGACCCGGCTTGTGGATCACTGTAGAGGAGGTGGACAGCCAGCAGCCTCCCATTTCCTCCTCACTCCAGAGGGAGCACGAAGGTTTCAGAGTCAAGGTGTAGCTAAGCTAAATGTAGATGATGCAGCTCCAGGGGCATAATGCTGCATACAGGGCGAGGTCCAGGCAGGTAGGGCAGCAATCACGGCTGTCTAGGGCATCCATAGCGCCATGGGAGCGGGCACCCCACGTACAGTCCGCTACCCGAGGGCGATAAACAGCTGCAAGAACGGAGCCGATCACACCAGAGAGAAGCCGGTATAAGTGCAGTTAGAAAGAGTCGAACACACACAGGCACTCAAAAATAAGAGCAGGAGCAGAGCCGCTAAACTCAGGCACTCCACAATATAATACCAGCAGGAGCGGAACTGCTCAGTCCATCTACTGTTCACTGGTGGTCTGGAGGAACTGAAATAGAATAACGGTAATTTAAAGAGAACCTACTCTTTAATTCTAGCCCTTAAAAGGACTGCCCAAAATTGCAAACATAACTCTAACAACACACACTCTGGAAACGCAGAGAGGTCAGACAGGCGAGGGTCAGACAGGGTTCACATATGACAGGGCAAAGGGCATATAGGGAATTCACTTACAGTAACAAATACATACAGACAGGGTCGTAGCCAGCTATGAGGTCATGGAGGTCTGCACATTGGTAGTTTTTTTTTTTTTTAACTAAAAATTTAAAAATAAAATTTGAAGCTAAATATTCACCTAAATAAAAGAAAATCATCTTTGATGTCTTTGGGATAAATGCATTCTTAATTCGGTTTGAATGTGCTATTAATAGTGTCAGCTGTGTATTAGAGAGAACTAGAGCAGGAGTTCCCAAACTACGGGTCACTACCCGAAATGGGCTGCAGTCGCGGTTGTGTTGGTTCATCAATTAACCATGAAAAGCCTAATTCATAATATGACATATGTGGTGTGGTGCGTCTTTCCACGCAGAGGACGCTGAGAACTTCACGTTATTGGTATTGAAACCTCATGGTTTTGGGTACTTTGGAGAGGTACAATGTAACGAGGGTTTTAAAATGAACACTCAGCATAAGGCAAAAGAGTTTTTCTAGATACTAGAGGAGAACTTTAAGAGACTGTGGATGGGCTTCCCTCTGCACAAGTTCAGGGTTAAGTTAGTGTCATGACACTCCGCCCTGCAGAGGAAACCCATTTCAGCTGCTTGTATTTGTGATTTCGTTCTTTCGGTCACTGCACAGCTCATTAAATGTGGGGAAGGCATCAACATTCCTATATAAGAATGAGTTACATAGTATATCCTAATATACTGGTTTTCAGTAGGAGTCCAGATGTCCTGTGCGTGATGCTGCACTTGCCCTACACAAGGCGAGTTTACATTAGTCACAGATCTTTGATCATAACTGTGTAGAAGACACATGGTGGTGTTGGCAATTAAAACCCCTTGTTTCTGATCTGTGCTAATGCTAGAAGATTCCATGCAGGAGGGTGAACAGAATGTTGCAAGTGGGAAATGGGACCATTGCATTTTATTTAAGTATATTAGTGGAGATGGGCTGAACAGAAACGTGGGAATGAAATTAAAGAAGAACTTTTTTGGCATTAGCGTAAAGGAGGAAACAGGCTGTGGTAACGTCTACAGACAAGAGCACACGAGAGAAAAAGTAGAAGCTAATTTTATATTCCTGTAAATAAGGTTAAGTTAAATGAATGGCTTGCTCACCCCACAGACCCCCTACAGATACAAACACAGATCTCAAACACAGATCTGACAGTGCTGGAGTTAACTGGAAAAACAAAAATACTCTAAATCATTAACAACAATATACTGTAGCCCTGGCGTTTCATTGTTTTTTTTAATCAAATTTAGAAATATGTCATTAAGAGACACCAGAAGATAGATAAGAGGAGGAATGGTTTTAGCCAAGGGGTAAGAAGGTTGTAACCAGATGGAATCGACTGCCAATTCAAGGTGGAGATAGTAGAACCCAGGTCACCACACATCACAGAAACACTGGGGCTCCTTGCTTCGCTGACCTCATTCCTTGCTCTGCAGGAGAATGTACCGGATGCCGACTTCCCGTCCACTGTGAGTGTTTCCTCATTTTCCCCTTCCACCGTGATGCTATTGCAAGTCCACTCAAATGTCACATTGCCTGGCTTCTTCTCCAAGTGACAGGTAAGAACCAATTGTGTTCTACATGTGTAGTCCACTGTAGGCTCTGACACCTTCTCTAGGAGACATAAGGCCAAAAGGTCACAGTTAAAAAGTAATGAAATTAAACATGCTGCTCAAAGGTACAACATCACTCAACCCTCCAGGAATTAAAAGCTGTTTCAAATCCAGCTTGTGAATCAATATGCCACCTGCTACCCAGTAATTCTAGAGAAAGTGCTCCCTCTCACTTACCCATGACACACAGGGTGACAGTTGCTTGCTTGACATGTATTCCATCTGAGTTATGGACTTCCACCTGATAGCTCCCCGAATCGCGTAACTCTAGGTCAATGAGCCTCAATGAGCCATCTGACATCATACCGCTTCCCTGGCCCAAGATGAAGTTTTGCTGCTTCTTCCTCTTAAGGATGGTGGTAAAGTTGCGCTTCCATATCAGTTCATGATCCATCGTAAAGTCTGGGTAATTCAGTGGGAGCGTCACTGCTGCTCCCGTCGCTACAGTCATACACGATTCTTGGGTTCCTGAGGGAGGGATGTGACCCAATCACTTTGCAGTCAGAAAGCAATGTGCCCTGCATTCATATATTGACTAATAATTACATTTATGAAGTGCAGATTTGCAAACGATAACACACATTTTCCAGTAACAAGTACCACCTTCACTAATTAACACACACAATCTAACTTGCTATTTCCTCCTTCTCGACTTACAAACAGCTACTTACACTCTACCCTAACCCTCTCCGCTTCTCTCGCAGACAAACAATCTTTCAATTTGGGGGAAAGTGATTTGAGAGCCAATGGCCCAGCAAAGGATAACCCCGGATTTTTACTCTGCCAGTTAGTGCTCCTCTCCTTCTGGGATGGCTTTCGTCTGCTATGGGTCAGCTTTCTCATCTAAGTAAATTGGTGGGAGTGAAGAAAATTAGATTTGACTGATTAAACTTAACGACTTTGGGACCACGAAGGAGACCAATCGCGAGAGGGCTGACCTCCCCCAGAAGCTGCTGGTTAACTTTCACAGATGTGCTAGAGAGCATCTGGATTTACTCCATGACAGTGTAGCGCAGCAGCACCAAAGCGGTGAGGTGTAAAAACACCATAGGTGACTGTGGACACTGATCTGCCATCTCTTGAACATCTTTACCAGAATCGCTGTGTGAGAAGGGCTAAAACACCATTAAGGACATCACACATCCTGGATTTACTCTATTTGAACTCCTCCCACCAGGCAAGAGCTTCAGATCAATCCACACATGTACAGACTGAAAAATAGCTTTTTCGACAGCAGCCATAAACCTGCTGAACTCTGAATTCCCTCAGTCTAAGATAACATTGTATGTATTCAGTGAGAGTAAGGACACTGTGTAGTGTTTATTAATATGTGCAATAAGTGAATCATCGCGAGGTCTAGATGATACTTGGCTGAGATCTGTTTGTTCTAAAACTATTCTCTCTGTGACACTTGATATATATATAATTCAGCTTTTGGTTTCCTGTAACACCTCAGCCCAATGGTAGAATTGCTTCTCAAAAATGTTTGCATTACACGAAACAGATTATATATAATATAGTACAAACAGTGGATATGACGGAAAAGCAGAATTTCTAGACCATTCAATAACCACGATGACAAACTGCCACATCGTTTGATTTAAACAGCAGCTGAAAATGATAAATTATGCAATTTGACACACAAAGATGCAGAAGGGTGAAATATGCCTCTACTTTCATATCTGCTACCTCAGGCTCAGACCCTAGCACCGGTTATTCTGTGAAAGAGGTGAAACTGCCTTTCAAGCTGGACCCAGCAGCAAGATCTAAACAGATCAAAGTGTGTGATTGCCATTGCGTCCGGCAAACACATCCGCAACCTGCACCTCCGCACTCAGCTCAATGAGAAAAACAAAGCGACTTTCTCACATTTACCTTGGATGTCAGCCACAATGGCGAGGGCAACGAACAATATTTTCCACATTCTGCAAATTTCCTGACATCTGCTTCGCCCAAATTCAGGGCTGCTGAACTGATCGAGTACCAGTGACTGACCCCACATAGGCGTGCATGTGAAAATCTGCAGCACAAAGACATCCACATCCTGCAATTTGCTCGAAAAAGGAAATAATTACATTTTTAAAAGCGGACAAAGACACACATGCAAAGCTAAGGCTATTTAAAATGTGTTTAACAGGCTATTTGATCCATTATCCACTGTGACATGCACTTGAGACAGATCGGTCAGCCAGTCCCTGAGGCTGTGCAGAAATGACTGTGCCGAACATAGGAATTGAATTGAACTGCCGACCTTTCGATCACAAGCACAGCATCCTAATCCAAAGTGTCACAGACCATAATAAAAGATTCAAAACAGTACAACCATCTTCCATAACACTGACACCTCAAGAAACACAGCAAACGTTACTAAAAGTAAAGTATCACTTCACAACAGAAAGGGCATAGTACATTTCAAACTTTCGCTGAAAACAATTGTGGACCTAATTCTCTAATTCAGTTCCATTTCGCTCAAATTTGCGACACTTTCCGCAGTTTTAAGGTAGGCTATCCACCAACATATGAGTAATGATTCGATTTAAGAAAAAGATGTTCTTGCCTATATTACATATTGAATATTAGTAATACCTAATACATTGAGTACTAAAGAGATCCTAACCTAGTAGAATAAAGTGCCACTAATTATTCCCTGTATCATAAACATCCAAAACACGTATTAAGTTAGCAAGTGCATCATTCGTATGTTCATCGACAATGAGGATCAGCATACCAGAGTAACTTGTCTTTGAGGTCTTAAGACACTGATGCTGTGCAATCTTCGTGGAAGTTTGTCTAGATTGTGAAACCCCCCCCCGAACTAGCCCGGTTAAGAGTTTGCCATATGCATCTTCCGCGCTAAAAGCGACTCAGATAGAAAAAAAAATATGCTGGTTAACCATGGTGAAACTAAAGGTCATACGCCCGTTTCTGCGAAGCCAACTTCCTCTTCCATCTTTCTGTCTGAGACTGCACGACTTAAAATTGAATGTTTTCAGAAATTTAGCATTCAGCCAGCAGTGATGAGTATTTTAGGTTCAAAAGATATAAATCCAGACCAAGATTTTGTTTCAACCTACCAGGGGTGCTTTCCCGAAAGCGTTCGATCTTAGCGAATAACGACGTAAGCAAAGACCGAGCGAGGTTTACGTGGGTTTCCCAAAACCCTCAGTTATTCCAGAATTATAACTAACGAATTTCCGTACAGTACTCCGTAGTGTCACTGTCGGCTCCTCCCCAGCCTCCGCCCATGCTGTCAATAACAGGAAAGTCGATATCACCTATTTCAATGGTGAACTGCGTTATATGATTGTCACATGCAGATGCAAAACAAAATGTACAATAATTAGGAAACACAACAAAAGGACACCAAAGCAACCAAAATTTATGAACAAAATAAATTAACCTATTTGTTGAAAAACGGGCTCAAAATGTGATGTTGCTTCCTTATAAACAAAACGGAATGGAGAGCAGCAGTAGGATGTAACACTTTTCAAAAGTCTTAAAACAATTTATTGAGGAGGTGGTCAAAAACATTACTAAATAAAATAATTACTGCAATGTTGTGCAGCATGATGACACATAAGAAGAGTACAGAAGCATTCAGGGGGAAACCTTAGTGCTCCCAAAGACTTGTGTAAGCACCAAAATCACATCTTCCACATGCCCACAGCAGTATGTTCTTTGGTGTGTGGCGTTATTCCTCTCCAGGCATTAGATAAGAGGACGCCTGCTGTCTCCCAATAACTGGCCACCAGCAAACACACCATCCTTTGCCATCTGACACACTGCAAACCTGGACCAGATATAAGCATCATGCATACTCACAGGCCACTAGGCGATAATGTCTGTAAAATGTCCTTGATGGCTGCATATCACCTGGACATTTAGGCCTAGTGACTAGAACCCTTCAGGTGCAATTCAAGGTGCTGCAAATACGAATAGGGATGATGGTTACATCCACCGCACATACAATGCAATTTTAGTGTCATGCAAGGCATCCCCTCCTGCCAGACATGTAGTCGTGTGCATGTTGCAGCAGAAATGTGATCAATGCATGCACAGTTACAGGACACAGCAGCTTTGCAGAGGCTATGTACATCACTTTTGATCTGCAAGAATTCACCTGTAGCATGGAAACAAAGCTGTCAGAAGCTGCAAGGTGCACTGAGGGCAAAATTCTGCTGTGTCCCTCTTCTCAATTTATCCTGCACCAGACTAAGGGGGCTGTCACGCCCTGCATGGTCTCCCCCTGTGTTCTCTGTGGTGTGGCGCTAATGAGCCACACCTGGTCCTCGTTTAACCCTGCTTCTCATTTCAGTCCTACACCCAGGTGCCTCTCGTCTGCTCCCTCATCTGTGATGTATATAGTGTCACCTCGTCCTGAGCTCCCCAGTCCGGTTATTGTAGTGTGTTTCTCTCCTGTTCTCCTTATCTAGTTTTGACCCCTTGCATTCCATTCCATCCCATTCCATTCCATTCCTTTTCCCCTTTGTGTTTTGTTTCTTTTGCATAAAGCCCTTTTATTTTCCCCCAACATCTGCCTTTGCCTCCGTCCTTCCCGCACCATGACAGGGGCTCATCATTTCACCCAGGCCCCAGCCTGTTTTTCTCTATGAATTGTTCATTACTGAGAGTCCAAGAGGTTCATGATCACCAGCAAAAGCAACTTGATTTCCTGGATGTCACTGTGTCAAATGCTGTCTTCTGTTGAATTCTCTGCCATGAGGAGTCGTTAGGAGTGATTCAAAGATGTGACTGAACACATAGCAAGTTTGATTAGTTAGCTTACCAGGGTTGTTCAGAATTTATGAATTGGATTTTAAACTGACTTGGCCATACCCTGTAAGATGCTGAAATGACAGTAAGAAGAATTTAATTAATTTCAATTCAATGCAATTATACAACACATAAATGTCATTTAATCTAGCAAAACATAATTACATAACAGATTTGCTTCCAACATGGTAGATGTATATATTGACCTTATATATGTACTAGTGAGTGAACGTTATATTTGAATGAAGGTAAAAGTTAAAAGTTGTGTAATTGTTTCAGCCTTTTCTAACAATATGTATTTGGTTTATGTCAGCCCCCTGAGTCCTTTTCCATGGGTATATATTTATTGTTTTTGCATTTTTAACTGTTCGTGCGTGTAATCATTTGTGAGGAGTCTGCATGCAGTAGCTTTTCCTGTGAGTGTTTGTGGGTTGTCAGATTGATAGGGCTGTGATGTTACTTTTACGACTGTACGAACTACTCTTTCACCACGGTACACAAAACGACAGTTAAATTATTTATTCTAATAAATAACTAATAACCAATAAACTTCAAACGTGGCATTCATTATGAATAACAGCAACATGCATAGACGTTTCAGGCAGGTGCTCGAACAGCGGAACACAGCCGACGGGTACTTTCTGCTGCCGTAAATATTCCTGATAACGTGGTGGGGGTATGGGCGGGGTTCAGTGTATGCTGTTTATGTTAACGTGCTTGGTAATTCATGCTGAAAAATTAAGCTGTATTGTTAAAGCTGCAGTTACAATGTGTATATGAATTTATGTGAAACCAATTCTATTTTAATTCTATTAAACTATATTCAAAGTCAAATTGCGATTGTGCACCGTGTTTTCAACCGATTTATGAACTGAATTTGATTTTTAAGGACATAAGTCTCAAGTCACTTCTGAATAGTGCACGTCCCTGTTATGTACTGAAATGGTATACAGGTGTTACAACAACGAGCCCCATTTACGCTGATTTATAATCCACGTTTTAGTTTTATATTGCAATATTGACCTCTTATTATACTATCAGAATTATTACGTTGTCCAAAAAAGAGCGTCAATATCTTTGGTCATTTGTTCTGACCGATTTGTGTGTCTGTGGACAGGACAACAAGCAAAAGTTCAAATAAAGAACCACGTAGAAAATACCGAGTGCTTCGGAGCACGAACGAGACAACTTTAGTTATGAAGGGCTTGGGGAAACGCATGCTAATTAACGGTCGATCTTATGCACTAGGTAACGAACTACTTAGCTTTACGGAGCTTTCGGGAAAGTCCACCACTGTATGGTAGAAAAAAATCTTGGACTGGATTTGTAGCTTCTAGACCTGAAATTCCCAACACTGTCAGCCAGCATTATCCGACTTCCAAGTGCTTATCCCGGACATTGTCACTATGGACCTCTACCAGGCAGCATGGGGCATAAGGCAAGTCACACCCTGGACGTGATGCCAGGCAATTTAGAGGTGCCAGTTAGCCTAAACGCATGTCTTTGGACTGTGGGAAGGAAACCTGCGCGGCACAGAGGATGGACGCCTTACGCATGCGTGAAACAGCATGTTCTCGGGCATTTACTAAATGCCCAGTTGTAGTTCATTTAAAATCTGGCTCCTTTTGTGAAGTCATCGATGCTGCTGCGTATGTCATTTTTTCCCAGCAATACTACATGACGCATTTCTTTGGTGTGATTGGGGGAGGGTTTTTTTTCTTTCCTCCTGTTTTCTCTTATTGACATTTTCAAGCGAGCAGTGGTTATCTTCATGAATGCTTGACTTGAGCATGTCTCTTGTATTAATCTAGGTAATTACGAAATGTAACAGGTGCAGCCCTAGAAGGGTGATTTGATCCAAAAATCTCCTTTGTATTACATCACCTACAGTATTATATTAATTGTGAAATGGATGGATGGACAGGTGGATGGATATGCAAAACTGTATGGGCTACAGGGTTCATTTTAGAGATGAACTGTGTTTGAGCTACAAGGCTCAGTTTGAACCTGAATTGTGTCCAGGCTACAGGAATCAATGTGGATCTGAACTATGTCGGGGCTAGTGAGTATGACCTGTGCCAGAGCTGTGCCAGAGCTGTGCCGGAGCTACAGGTATCAATATGGATATGAACTGTGTGTGGGCTACAGGTATTAGTGTGAATATGAACTGTGTCAGAGCTACAGGTATCAATGTGGATATGAACTATGTCGGGGCTAGTGAGTATGACCTGTGCCAGAGCTGTGCCAGAGCTACAGGTATCAATATGGATATGAACTGTGTGTGGGCTACAGGTATTAGTGTGAATATGAACTGTGTCAGAGCT